>PIJE02000974.1:41948-74448 GCA_002895965.2 Coryphaenoides rupestris | reverse complement strand
GATAAAATAAAGTATACAACAAATATTACGGGGAGCAATACAAATATAAATCAATATAATAAAATATACATTGTTATATTTTGACATTCACAGAATGTCACAGAATACTTCCTCAGACAGTCACACTAGAACACACTAGAACAACACTAGTACCAGCAATTACCACCCGGACTAGCACTAGCAGTAACTACTAGCACTTAGCACTAGCACTAGCAGTAGCAGTAGCACTAGCACCAGCAGTAACACTAGCACTAGCACTAGCAGTAACACTAGCACTAGCAGTAACACTAGCACTAGCACTAGCAGTAACACTAGCACTAGCACTAGCAGTAACACAGCACTAAGCACTAGCAGTTAGGCACTAGCCACCAGCAGTAACCACTAGCACTTAGCACCAGCTAGTAACACTAAGCACTTAGCAGTAAGGCCCACCTGCACCAGCCAGTAACACCTCCGCAACTAGCACTAGCAGTAACACTGAGCACTAGCACTAGCACTATCCACCATACAGTAACACCAGCACTACGCACTAGCAACTAGCGGTAGCACTAGCACCAGCCAGTAACACTGAGCAGCTAGCACTAGTAGTAACACTAGGCACTAGCATCTAGCACTAGCACTGATCCCCAGCAGGTATAAGCACTAGCCACTAGCCAGTAAACCACTAGCACTAGCAGTAACACCTAGCACTAGCACTAGCCACTATCACCAGGCCCCAGTAACACAGCACTAGCACTATCAGTAAACACTTAGCCAAACTAGCAGTAACACCTTAGCACTAGCACTAGCACTAGCAGTAGCACTAGCACCAGCAGATAACCACCTAGCACTAGCACTAGCAATCAACACTCTAGCACTAAGCACTAGCACTAGCACTAGCACCGGCACCAACACATAGCACTACTACCAGCACTTGCACCAGCGTTTGGTTCTTTTATGAATTTGTTATAGGTCGACTGAAAATGTGACCAAATCTGCTGGGTCAAAAATATACATACAGCAACATGAATTATCAATTTAGGTGATGGAGAAAGTTGTGTCAATCAAATTAGCTTTGTGGTCTCTTAACTTCTTGTGAGTGATTATGATCGACTACTGCTGACTTCTCAATGGGAAAGTCAAAGGAGCTCAGCACGGATCTGAAAAAGCGGATCATTGACTTGAACAAGTCAGGAAAGTCACTTGGAGCAATTTCAAAGCAGCTACAGGTCCCGAGATCAACTGTGCAAACAATTGTTTGTAAGTATAAAGTGCATGGAACAGTTGTGTCACGATCAGGAAGAAAACGCAAGCTATCACCTGCTGCTGAGAGAAAATTAAGCGTGTTTTACATCGCCATGGGCTGAGAGGCTGCCAAGCAAGAAGCGGCACCTTAAGGCTCGACTGAAGTTTGCTGCTGATCACATGGACAAAGAAAAGGTCTTCTGGAGGAAAGTTCTGTGGTCAGATGAAACAAAAATGTAGCTCTTTGGCCACAATGACCAGAAATATGTTTGGAGGAGAGAAGGTGAGGCCTTTAACCCCAAGAACACCATGCCTACCGTCAAGCATGGTGGTGGTAGTATTATGCTCTGGGCCTGTTTTGCTGCCAATGGAACTGGTGCTTTACAGAAAGTAAATGGAATCATGAAGAAGGAGGATTACCTCCAAATTCTTCAGGAGAACCTAAAATCATCAGCCAGAAGGTTGGGTCTTGGGGTGCAGTTGGGTGTTCCAACAGGACAATGACCCCAAAACAGACATCCAAGTGGTAAAGGAATGGCTGAATCAGGCTAGAATTAAAGTTTTAGAATGGCCTTCCCAAAGTCCTGACTTAAACCCCATCGAGAACATGTGGACAGTGCTGAAGAAACAAGTCCATGTCAGAAAGCCAACAAATGTATCTGAACTGCACCGATTCTGTCAAGAGGAGTGGTCAAAGATTCAACCAGAAGCTTGTGGATGGCTACCAAAAGCCGCCTAATTGAGGTGAAGAATGGCCAAGGGACATGTAACCAAATATTAGCATTGCTGTATGTATATTTTTGACCCAGCAGATTTGGTCACATTTTCAGTAGACCCATAATAAATTAATAAAAGAATCAAACTTCATGAATATTTTTGTGACAAAGAAGTATGTGCTCCAATCACTATCACAGAAAAATAAGAGTTGTAGAAATTATTGGAAACTCTGGACTGCCATGACATACATGTTCTTTACAAGTGTATGTACACTTTTGACCACAACTGTAGTTAACCATTTATGGAAATCGACTTGACTGCATATCATGGGACTCCAAAGTGGCACTACACACACATTTTACATGTGTGTGTTCTGTGTGTGTGTGTGTTGTGTGTGGGTGTGTGGTGTGTGTGTGCGTGTGTGTGTGCGTGTGTGTGTGTGTGTGTGTGACATATAGTGACATCAAGAGGATGGAGGAACTGTTCAACAGAAACCAGCACATGAAGGAACAGCAGAGGATCCTCACAGAGAACATTAAGACTCTGGAGAACAGGTGACTTATATACATTATATAGCATTACTTATACTTTTTTACCCTAGATATGGTAGGAATATTGGTCCCATTTTATAACTGTTAATGAACATTGTAGTGGGGGTCCCTCAGAGGCATGAGTAGAGATTAGCATTTTAAACAGGCTGACTTGAAACCTCAGAAAACTATACTTTTATTAATTTACTGAATGCACAGTCATCGCTGTAACTGTAAGCCCCTCGGCCATTCATTCCTTCTGGGGGAGGGAGGGAGGGGGGAGTTTGCATCAGACAGAGACTGAGTTGCTGATGAGGTGGCTGTGGTGTGTGTTGTGTGTGTGTGGTGTGGTGTGTGTGTGGTGTGTGTGTGTGTGGTTGTGTTGTGTGTGTGTGTGTGTGGTGTGTGTGTGTGTGTGTGTGTGTGTGTGTGTGCTGGTCCGCTGCAGGCTGAGGCTGGACTGTCGTGACCGCTGCCACGCGTCAACCCAGGAAGTGGACAAGAGAAGGCAGCAAGAATACGACTCCTCCAAGATACAGAGTCTACATCAGTTCTCCATACTGGGTAGTCTATCTCATCTCTCTCTCTCCCCGTCTCTCTCTCTCTCTCTCTTCTCCTTCCCTCGTCTCTCCTCTCCTGCTCTTCTTCTCTCTCTTCTCTCGTCTGTGCTCTCTCTTTTGCTCCTCCACCCAGTCCACTCCAGCCAGCCCCCACAAATGATGTCCTCTGTCAACTGTGGGGGTGGAGGTGGGTTCTGAGCATCCCCCCTACTCCTGTGTGTGTGTGTGTGTGTTGTGGTGTGTGTGGTGGTTGTGTGTGTGTGTGTGTGTGTGTGTGTGTGTGTTGCAGTGGTTGAGATGAACAATCTAAAGAAGGAGAACAGGAGGCTGAGGGAAGAGCTGGCCAATCAGAGGAAAGCTATGGAGTGAGTTCTCCAGTATTCACTAGTCATGTGACGAATGTCTTCATATATACAGTAAATATACACAATATACTGTATCCTGATATATTAAAACCACTGTATTGACTTCTTCCATTATTGTGTGCATCCGTGTGTGTGTATGTGTGTGTGCGTGTGTGTGTGCGTGTGTGCGTGCTTGTCTGCATTTCGAACCTCAGTAGTCAGAGCAACCACCTTCCAACAACGAACCGCCCCAGATGTCAAAACCGTCCAGGTCTTCCAACGACTCGCCATGTGCTGTTCCAGTCTCGCTTACCACCACAATCGCCAGCAATACCTCCAAGCTGCCAGAGGGGGGCGACGTTGCAGTGAAAACGGAGGCAGACCAGAAATTTGAGGGTACGAGAAGAAAGATATTCTATTCTCTCTGAAGCAAAGACGTCCAATGTTATTTTAGTATATAAGCTCACTGTTTATTGTTGTTTGTTGTTGTTGTTGCTTTATCTAACAGAAAGTCACACGCAACTAGGCGCATCAAATAGAAGGCACTTTGTAAGTATTCCTATGCAACCTTTTGGTTTTACAAAAGTGATGGCTTCAGTAAAAACATTTTTTAACAGTAAACCAACCGTTACACTGCAATGTCAGCCTCTATAAGCCTCTATATTTCCTCCCTCACTCAGGACTCTTACAAGCCACTCGCTATGACCTCCCTGGTTCATTCGCCCCGGATAAGAGCAGAGAGCAGATGTGTTGGAGATAAGAGGTAGGATGGAGCAGGGTGGGGAACAGATTGTTCATCAATGCAACAAACCAGAACATATTCTCATTCTCTCTCTCTCTCTCTCTCTCTCTCTCTCTCTCTCTCTCTCTCTCTCAGGAGTGCTGAAGGACAGTACTCGCCGACCTCTAACCCCCCACCTCACGTCATGCTCCTCAAGAACACCCCACTTCCTCTGTCCTCCTCCTCCTCCTCCTCCTCCTCCTCCACCATTGGAGAAATGGCCACCAGCAGGCACGTGCTCCACGCCCCCATACCCTGCCGTCCCCTTAAGCGGGGCGCCCTCCCCTTCCCCTGGTCCGTCTCCGAGCCCGCCGACTGGGCCGCCCTGGCCGCCTCGACCGCGGGCCTGGGGGTCCAGCTCAACCCCCTCAAGCCCAACCCCTTCCTCTTCGGCAACCTCAGCCCCACCGGCCCGCCGGCGGGGGGCGCCTGCCTGTCAGCCAGCCTGCCCCGGCAGCCGGTGGAGAGGAGCCCCTGGCCCCGGCAGGGCGGGGCCTCCGAGCCCCAGGCATCCAAAGATCCGTCCAGCAGCAGCACCGCCACCACCAGGCTGTTCCGGGTGAGGAGCCTGTCGGAGCTGGGGGACAGCCAGGGCATCGCGCTGGAGAGGAAGGAGATGGTGCCCATCCAGTGGAGGAGCGTGGGGCCGTCCCAGGAGCCCCCGCCATCCCCCAACCACCACCACCACCAGGGGCCGTCCGACGAGGGCCAGACCGAGGGCAACGACGGACCCTTGGATCTGTCGGAGCGAGGGCGGTCCAAATCCAACGGGTCGACCACCAGCGAGCAGTCTGTGGTCTCACAGGGGCCGGGGGGAGAGGAGAAAGGCTTTGAGAGCGGGAAAACCTTGTCGCCCAACGGCCCACCTTCGTCCTGCTCGCCCGCGGTCCCCACAACGCCCTCGTCACCCTCCTCGGGTCAAGCCCAGGAGCTCCAGAAGTCCAGCGATCATAGTAAAATGGTGAATATATGTCATGTTACTTCACCCACACACACAACCATGCATGCACACATCTCAGCATCCAAAACAGCCAGAAATGGGCATAGCTAGTTCTGATGGGCTGACTACGACATGAGTGGTTTCTGTCAGACATATGTACAGTATAGTTGTGATGTTGTCATGTGTTTTCTGTTCAAAGGAAGAGGAGCAGAGTCAGAGAGAGGAGACAAATGACAGAAAAGCGAGTCAAACTAGCAGAGAAGATGTTCCGATGGTCACCATCTCACTGCAGCCAGGTACAGAGGAGAGTTAGCGCCACGGTGTCCATGAGTGCGTATGCGTCTCCCTCTGTAATCGCCTACACGTGGTTCTATAGACTCCCCACGTGTCACTGCATGAAGTCGAGTTTGTTTTTACACCCAGTTGACACCTATGTGTGTCAATGGTGGTACCCAGTGCACTCCTCCTATGTGTGTCATAGCAGGGCACCCGTTGCACTCCTACCCGTCCCTGGAAGGAGGGGGGGCGTTAGACAGAGTTAGGGGGCGTCAGAAATATATGGCCTGTAAAGAAGGTCTGTGCCATTAATCGCAGGAGATGCCATTTTTTGATGAGGGTAAAATGTGTGTAAAATGTATAACTCCGTTACGAAGTACTGTAGTGTTGCAGAGATGCCCTGGCCGACAATTTATTAATTTTTTATCATATCGTTCAGCCCTACTGTAAAGCCCTTTGAGACTGTATCTGTGTTTTTATACCATGCAAATAAAATGGACTGTACACTTCTGTACACACTTCTACGCTTCACAGTCGTGCTGCTGGGAACCCTGAGCTCAGCCCTGCATAAACAAGGAGCCTCCTTCTCCAACGGCAAGGTAGAGTTACAGTCATGTATTCCTTCCTATAGCATTATCTCGCCCCTAATTCATCCCAATATATACACACTGAGTGCATAAGCTTTATGACAGAAATACACAGAGGACAACGTTTACTTTTACAACGTAATACATTTAGTGAGTGAAACGTTCACTACATTAGCTAATTAACTTAAGCTAATTTCACAGCATGATGCTTGATCGTGTATGAAGCTTAGTAGCTCACCATCGAGGTACCACACAGGAACAGCGTCTGGACTGGATCTAACTGTTCCCTCGTAGACAGATAGTGACAAATAAGAAGAAGAGATGTGGGGTTAGGGGGGTGCAGATGCCATGATTACCCTGAACTGCAGCATCGAGGATTTCAACTTGGAGTGAGTTGTAGATGCTCAACAGTGTGTGTGTGTGTGTGTGTGTGTGTGTATGTGTGTGTGTGTGTGTGTGTGTGTGTGTGTGTGTGTGTGTGTGTATTGACTTCGGTGCAGCAGCAGAAGCAGGTGGAACCGGGATCCAGCAGCTCAGAGGAGAAGGAGGAAGAGGGCGGGCCCAAGGTAGAAGAGGACAGCACCAGCGCAGCAGCCAAGAGGACCAGGTCCTCTGTGGACAAACACAGCAGCAGCAGCAGGGAGGCGGACATGGATGGTACGTGCCGCGCACGCGCACACACACATGCACGCACGCACACAGGGTGTACACAAAAAAATGTCATCAATTCACATAAGAATTGTGATTCTTATCTTCTTATCGACTGATTCCCACCCAGCATCTAATGAGCCTGACTGGGGCCAGGTGAGGCTCCTTAAAGGAGACATATCGGTTTTTGAAACCACTTGGAATGGCTAATCACGCTCCGACCTGGTGGTATAATAAGAGTCCTTTAAGCCAGATACCAACCACACACACTCATACTATACACATAATAAACACGTAATATCTCTCTACTTTACTGCAGACTTGAAGCCACAGAAGAAGCTTAAGATTCGAGTGGGATTTCAACACTGAAGGGAAGACCAACAGTCCAGCTACACTATGGAACACTTCACAAATGAAATCCATCATTTGTTGTCGGTAGAAAACCAGCCAATCAAATTCCAGCTGGCCGCCATATTAAATGAGGAAATGTATTTGTTGTCTCTAATGTAATCTTTGAACATAGTATTCCTTTCCACAGCCATCCATGAAATGATCTGATCCAACATTTCAATTATTTACGGCACTACAGAACAACTGGATGTTTATTATTAGAATTGAATAACTACCTGCACATTTATTACTGTTATTCCGATGTTATTGTTGTCAAATAAATTGTCTTACTAATCGTCAGTTCAGTCATGTCCCGGAAACTCAGTAGAACACAGAACACATTAGTTCTTCTGATTGGTAGGTAATGTTTGGTAAAAATGTGATTAAAAGTAGGAAACACCCTCAATGTTATCAAGCACAGACAGTTGTTTTAGCCTTAACTTTGACAGTAGCTGACTCACCACACACCGTCCGTGGTGTATTTACATGAATTCAAATATCCTGAATAACCATTGGGGTGTTGGAATATCCTGATCATTATTTGCGTGAATATTTGTAAATATAATACATGTACTACAACGTGAATTATTTGTTGTTACATGGATACACACTAGGATAGCAATAACATGCTAATTGAGGCTTCCTAGCAGCATATGAATGTGTGAATGTCTTATACTTCTTATGTACGTTTGTATTGTATTGTTCCGCATCAGCGATGTTTCTCAACATGGCCGATGGGAAGTTCGGCATCAGGGGCAAAACAAATAAAGATTTCACTGCACTTCGAAGTTAATCTCTTGGTCACCTTAATCAACATCTCAGAGGAACCGACAATAATAACAGGTCTATTTTGAAATGCACAGCCCCGTCTTGCAGAACTCTGTTCCAATTGCTTAACTGGCTTCACAATGTTCACAAAGGAAAATCCAATTCACACACCCTGATTCTGAAGATTGAAGAACACACAGGTCACATTGTCAGTTAGCGTTTCTTCGTGTTTCATTCTTGTCACGTTTAGTGCGGTAGCAAAGTAATGAATACAGTATCGAACGCTCACTGTATGCTTGCACTGGACATCAAATTATTCACCATTTCCTGTCGGTGATGTCCCTGTCGCTATTTTTTTATCACAAAAGCACATCACTTGAGCAAAGTAATCGTGTTCCCCTTCCTCTTTTTCAGTTTTTAGAAAGGGTGTTTTGCAAGTGTGAATTTTCCACTCACAGCTGTGACACAACTTATGTTCAGTAGCTGTGATGATGGCGATAAGACGCAGGGTGAACAAGAAGACAATAAGACAAAAATAACTGAATGTAAACTTGTACCTCCTATGTGAGGTCAAACGTACATTATATCTTATGCAAAGAAACAATCTTACAAGAATAGCATTTCTCACGTTATCATATAAAATCCAATAGTATGGTTGCAGTAATATTCCTGTTGTCCCTCGTCTGATTGTCTAAATGATGATGTCTGAATCAGCCGTGGAACAAAGCTATAGGATTAGACGCTAATACTCCTGGGTGCATGAAGCTAACCAAACCCTGACCCTTGTCACAACAGGCTGTGGTCTCTGTCTGCGTAAAAGGCAATCGCAGTATTGTCACTCAAGGCTCTGAGCGTTGACGTTCTCTGTTTGTTTGCTTTTCATTTGCGCAAAAATCCGTCTCAGTCTTTTGATTATGTTCTGTTGGCCTCTGCCTCCGTGGTGTCCGACTCTGCGACCAGGCTTCTAATCCGGGCGTTTGATTAAGGATTAGTCAAGTCGCTTCGAGGATCTCTGTGATTGGTGTGTTGCTGATCTGTGACTGGCCCGGGGGGCTCAGCCGGACACACTTCTACGTCCTGTACTGTACATCTTCTGTTGGACGATATGATGTGAGAGTCGCAGTGCGGAGGCCCTGCTAAAGGGATGCTGCCCGTGCACCATATAGCCATTAGCTACAAAGGCAACAAGCTGCTAAACAGGCTGATTTGGTGGTATTGTCTTCTCATAGGACGGTCACTTCAACATTTAAGTATTATAAAAAATCTAATTTGAAAATGTTAATTAAAATGTTTCTTTTTGACCGCTGTATTGTGCATAGGCCTATCAAGATAAATAACGGGCCGGGATTATACACTCTATGTTGACATGTTGGGGGCCGGGTTAATTAGATTCAAGGGCCAGTTCTGGCCCCCGGGCCGTGAGTTTGAGACCCCTGTTCTAACGCAAACTAATGCAATGCCAGCGACAGGACAGGACCATTAGGGACACATGAACACAGGAGCAGTCAACACAGGTGGGACACAATCAGGTAAAATGCGGTTGAGGGAAATAATAACTGAGGACATCTAGTGGAGGAGACTAAGACTACACAAAGACAAACAACAATTCAAAGTAAAGCAGAACCGGGGTCAATAAAGAAATACTAAAAACAAAACTCCTTCTTGGTTGAAACTTAAGTAGGTTTGAGTGACATGGAGCGGAACTAACAGGGTAAGCTGGTATTGGTATTGATCATACTGGCCATCCTTGACACCTCAGAAATAGGGGAGTATTTACATTTACATTTGGTCTGGACTGAATATCTTATCTTACCTATATTTGTATACTTCACCTATATTTGTATACTTCTCCTAGGACTTAGACTTACTGTACATTTGTAAATCTGTTATTTAATTTTTTATTATTCTGTTTATTTCTCTATTGTTTTATTCTATTGCTATGCAACCTGGCACAATAACGTCCTTCGCGATTAATAAAGTTCATAAAGATCTTATCTTATCTTATTCTACTGAATTTCTAAGGGTGAGTAAATATTAAAAATAAGATGCTGCTAGACAATCAGAGAAAAATAATAAACCATCCATCAAATAAAATAACACTAAAGTCGGGAGGGTTGTTGCCATTAAGTCAGAGACACTTGCGCCCTAGTAACACACACACACACACACACAGACACACACACACACACACACACACACACGCACACACGTACGAGATGTGAAAGCGCGACTCTGTTCCTCATTCTGTCAGTCGGCACTCAGTCGCGACTTCCTCGTCCAGACTCATCATCACCAGCAGCAACACGGCAGCATGGAGTCGACGTGAAGCTACAGGGATACTCCATCGACTGTAAGACGGCTCTAGAGGATCTGGAGTTCAGAGACAACGACATTGGATTGATTGAAACGAGGTAAATATCAAATCTCATCTCTTTCTCATCTGACTCGATCATTTTTTATGTTTTTTTTATATATATCCAATTTAAAATGATGCCATTAGGCCTGTTGATTGATTTGACAGTAATCGATACGATTGACATGATGAGGAATTCAACAACATCAACGACAGTCACGGTTATTTGTGTTCAGTATTACACTTTTAAATGGTTTCGCCTGCAGAAAGCGGAACTTAGACGGCCATCGCTTTCTTCCAATAGTTAGATATAATACACATAGCCTACATACAGTACGTCTACCGTAGAATAAAATAAAAAATAAAAAATAAAGTAGCAGTAGCCCACGTTCATCATCAGTCGGGATGTTCTGGATGTCTAACGGGTCAGTGGGTGAACATGGGAGACCCGAGAGAGTTCGATGAACCGTGGAGCCGACGGTTTCTGTTCCTCACCGATTCCTGTCATTCATTTGATTAAAGCCGCTTGCAGGCCAACGTCAGAGATGCGTGTCCGACGCGTCGCCGCGGCGTTACGAGACCACCCGCTCGTACAGACAAGCACCGTGAGCCAAGCCGTCGGCGGGGTCTTGGCACACGAAGGGGCCTCAGATCAAACAGTGAGGTCCCCACAAGGTGTGATGGACCTTCCTTCCTTCCAGTGTGACAGGGGGGGGGGGGGTCGACCCTGATCCCCGCCCACGTATGCATGCACTTCTTCATGCAGTGAAGGAGCAGGACACCTTTTTAAAAAGAGCAGAAGTCCCTCAGCTTCAGTGCGGTAGTTGGGTTCGACAGACTGTACTGTTTGCCCGCTTGACGAGGGCAAACTTCCTCATGCAAAGCGACTAGCGGCAGCGTGCATGCGGTTGCGTGTGTGCGTGCGGTTGTGTGCGTGTGTGTGCGTGCGTGCGTGTGTGTGTGTGCGCGCTTCTCTCTCGCTGTGCTATATTCTCACATAGTTTAAAGTGATTGGGATCAGCTGACTGTCTTGACCCCAGGGGCAGCCCAGGCAACCACACACACAAGCCTTATACATGACATTCCTACAAATAGACAGAACTTAGGGCTGCTTTTGGTTTCGGTATAAGTTGTGATTGGTAGAATCCAAACAATTTAATTGTGTTTGAATCTCACTGCACCTTTAATCCAGTCTCTACACTATATTTATATTTATATTTACATTTACATTTAGGACAAACGCTTTTACCCAAAGCGACTTACAAAGAGTACACTTGTTGAAAGAGAGACAGCAATATATCGCTGTGGTAAATAAAGATAAGAATATAACAGGTTTCAAGCATTCATATTTGCAAGGCTAATAGAACGAGTTTCATAATTGCTTGGTAGTCTGCATAATAGCTGGGATAAGAATAGAAGTGCCATTCTGAGTGCATTAACATAACAAACAAACACGCTGCTTGGCTTAGGAGAGGGAAGGTGGGTTTTGAGTCTCTTGTGGAAGCTGGTGAGCGACTCGGCCGTCCTGACATCACCCGGGAGCTCATTCCACCACTGCGGTGCCAGAACAGACAATTGTCAATGTCAAAATATTGACATTGTACGGTATTGCAGCATTATACCTTTTCATGGAGCCTTCATAGAAGTCCCAAGACATCTTTGTCCAATAATCCAAATAACATATTTTGGATTATTGAACTGCTTATGTTTGCATATCCCCCCCCTCTCTCTCACTCTTTAGAATACTATGTTACTCATCATCATCATGATGATCATTATTATTATACAGCCCTACTAATAATAATGTTTTAGCTGTTTTAATATTATAATGCAGTTGTATTGGTATTTTTAATTGCACATCACTTTATGCATCATGATATGTCATATTTACTGTAATAGACACCATAATAATTAGCTGTCAGTGGCGTCGTACTCTTCAGCCCATGTGCACCGGAATCTGGAAGCCAACAAACCAGCCAAACCATCTATTCACAATGTGGGAATCTCACAATGTGATCTGTGGCCTGTTTGATTGGCCACACTGGGGGCATAACCAACCATCTATCTATCTCTGTCTCTTTGTATTGCCAGGGGTGTCCGACCCTGCTGACCCAGCATGGGCTGTGTGGGCTCCAAGCCAGAGCATCCCCGCAAAGGAGCGGGGAAGGAGGAGTTACACACCCGGGCGCAGAACGCACACTATGTCAAAGACCCCACCGCCGGGACCACGTCATCCAAGCCCGTACGTTGTGTCGCATGGTTTACTGTAAAGTGGTAATCTCGAAGATTTTAGTTTCGGGATCTTTGACGACTCCTATGGCGAAAATTGGATCCAAACAGTGTTGCATAGGTGACTCCGTTTACTCCAGCAGAGACAGAAAAACACTGTATTCAGTCACTTCCACTTTACAGACATTTATTTCCAGTAAAATCTTCGAAATTACCACTTTAACATTGTTGTGAACGTTCTTAGCAATGTTTCAATTGTTGTGGGAATTTACAAAGCACTGATGTGATGCTGATGTGATCTTCTAATTACTGTTACTGTACTAACACTAATATTGCTATTGCTATGGTCTCTGGTACCTGCAGCACGATCATTTATTTTGTGGCTATTCCAGTTTTGATCAAATGCTTGGATTGTTGTCGGTTTGATTGTTTTGATCAATAAGTCACTTTGGATAAAAGCATCTGTTAGATGGCTGAATGAAAATGGTAAGTGACAGATTAAGAGAAAGTAAAGCATAAGTATAAAAGTATATATACAGTATATACTGTATAAGTAGAAGTAAGTAGACAAGTGCTCACACACACACACACACACACACACACAGCGTTTGAAATATATTCCACTTGTCACAGTTAACAGGCTTTAGAAGAGGAAGTACAGTTAGCCTATTACCTGCAGAAAAAGTTTCTGACATTTCCAAGCTCTTCTTTTCTGTCTAGATGTACTTCATGTACCTCTCGGTCCACACACACACGGAACATATCCTTCATGGGCTCATAATATCAGGTATAGGCCTACAAATCTATATTTAAATGAATGCCCCAAAACCAGTCCATCCCCTTTTATGTTATTGTGGTCGTTTACATTTGTTTATTTTATTTCTTGTTATGTACGTGTGATTTATGACACATATGTCACATAGACACATGTGGCTAAAGAGAAAACCCACCCAAGCTAGGTTCCCACACACACGCACTGACCACAGAGGAAGCCAGATACGCTGCTGGTTGTCACAAGCAGCTTGTGTACCTGTGGGATCGGGGGTGATTTTGCATACGGACTGGACATTGATCCGTTGATGGCTGTGATAAAATAGAAATGAGGGCAGTTCCATCTCGGTCGCCACTTCCGGTGAAGCAACATACGTACCGACTGTGAGGAACCCTGTAGAGGAATAACAAAACAGGAAGTTACACAGATGCAAAACAGCAGTGGACCAGAATAAAAGTGCAGTTCAAGGAATCTAGGAATCAGTAGCAGCTGATGCCAGGTCTGACTTTCGTGTACCTGGGTCCTGTGTGTACGAGCACACGTGTGTGTCTGTGGAGTTCTTTGAAACTTCCACATATACAATATTTCCAGTGTTAGCATCGTTCAATGTACTAATGTATTGTTGTGTGTGTGTGTGTGTGTGTGTGTGTGTGTGTGTGTGTGTGTGTGTGTGTGTGTGTGTGTGTTATTCCCCTTACTGAGGTAACAGTAAGGGGAATAACGGAATTGAAAAATAGGGGACTGTTGTCGAATAGGATGATTTAGACAGCGTGCAATATAGTTATATTGTATAGTATATGGTTACTGTGATGTGCTGGTTGTTGAATAACAGCAAGAGTTACCTTTCCTCTGTGAGGAGGAGGAGTAACATAGAAGTAGACGTGTATAGAAGCATGTTTGTTATCGCTACAGTTTGAATTGACTTCATCATGTCTCGTTGCAATGCAAAGTCAGTCGATGCTATTGGTGGAAAATTGTGTGTGTGTGTGTGTCTGTGTGTGTCTTTGTGTGTGTGTGTGTGCGTGCGTGCGTGTGCGCATGTGTTTTTGTCTTCTGTCTTCTTCCATTGTTTTGGCTGCACCGCATTGAAACATAAAGAACAAATATACTTTTTAAAGTAAACTATAATATGCTCTTCTCTTGTCTGCTCTCTATTTCTGTTCATCAACATCAACAGGGCAAAACACCTTCCAATCCAGTCCCATCTCAAGGTAAGTTGTGAATTATGCTATGTGCAGTAGACTTTGTATTCATGTTTTATTTCTATTACCTCTTTTCTTTGAATGACATTGCAATGCTGCGTTGTGAAACTTTCCACTCGTATCAACCACTACCCTTAAGTTTCCAGTTCACTTTTTTTTTCTATGCTTCATTACATCAGGCCAATACAACTATTATGGGTCATGTACAGTGTTGGTGCAAGTGTGTGAAGCCCAAGCAAGCATGTTGAAACAAATACTTGCACACGTAATGCTAACTATTCTATTCTATTCTCAAGCACATACAAACTCTCTCTCTTCCTCCCTGTCTCTATTGCTCTCTCTCTCACTCTCTCGCTCTCTCACACACACACACTTTCTATATTTTGTATTATATTATTTTCCATTATTTTCTATCGATCAGACGCAGACTGCATTGCTATTGCATTGTTTGACTATGAGGGCAACCAAGCGGATGACTTGGGCTTCAAGAAGGGAGACAGGCTGAAGATCCTGCAGGAGTAAGTCAATCCTATATATATACTGTATATATACAGCATTCATCCACAAACCCATTCACCCATAGTATACCACAGAACCCTCCATTAAACAATAACATTGCTTTCTAATGTGGTTCTTAATGAAGAGGTGAATATAAGTGAATTCCAACCATTTCATGCCCTGAATGTAAATGTAATGAATTGAATGCCCTTTCCCTCCCCTCTGCGAACCCTAGCACTAACTTGCGTGTTTGTATGTCTTATTATTAGCATTATTAACAGTATTAACAGTACTTATCATTGTTTAGCATATTGTATGTTCTTAGATGTTGGTAATGCACTCAGAATGGCACTTCTGCTCTTATCCCAACTATTATGGAGGCAACCTAGCAATTATAAAACTCATTCTATTAACCTTGCAATTATGAATGCTTGACCTGCTCTATTCTTATCTTTATGTACCACAGTGATATATTGCTGTCTCCTTCCACAAATGTACTCCCTGTAAGTCGCTTTGGATAAAATCGCCTGTAAATGTAAATGCAATGAATGCGCAATATCTCAGCATTCGAAACACCTTATAAGTTATATGACGTCCCTCAAGATTATTAAAGTACAGATCTCACATCAGATATCTCAGCCTATTGTGCAGAAAGAGGGGTAGGGTAGGGTGAAAGCCGATCGGTGTACACGCCGTCAGCTGCGTCAGGTGACACGTATCCCGCCCAGAATTAGCTCCGCCCGCACGGTAGTCGGGTTGGGTTGGGTTGTGTTGGTGTGTTGGTCTGGACTGCTCACCCTTGGTCGTCTCGCTGTCTCGGATCATGAAGGCCCCGGTCTTGTTGCCGGAGACCATCAGCTGTCTCTCTGCGTCCTTCCTGCTCACACCCTTAAAGAACCATCTGAGGGAGGACGCACAGGAAACAGACGCAGCGGTTCAGCAGATAAACAACACGTGTGTGTGTGTGTGTGTGTGTGTGTGTGTGTGTGTGTGTGTGTGTGTGTGTGTGTGTGTGTGTGTGTGTGTGTGTGTGTGTGTGTGTGTGTACACAGTATATAAAGGACCAGCGGTTCCAGCCAAAACCCAAGTTTCATAAAGGAAAGAGCTGTTTACTATAGGACCGTCATAACTACTTTCCATTTGAAAACACCATTTGTATTTGAGCACATAACTCAAATAGACTTATCTAACAAGAGGGACTGTGGGGACTCCCGCTCAATAGGTACTGGGTTCGATTCCCATGTCCACATGCAATACGTCGTGTGTGTGTGTGGTGTGTGTGTGTGGTGCGAATGTGGTGGTGGTGTGTGTGTGTGTGTGTGTGTGTGTGTGTGTGTGTGTGTGTGTGTGTGTGTGTGTGTGTACACAGTATATAAAGGACCAGCGGTTCCAGCCAAAACCCAAGTTTCATAAAGGAAAGAGCTGTTTACTATAGGACCGTCATAACTACTTTCCATTTGAAAACACCATTTGTATTTGAGCACATAACTCAAATAGACTTATCTAACAAGAGGGACTGTGGGGACTCCCGCTCAATAGGTACTGGGTTCGATTCCCATGTCCACATGCAATCAACCTCTTGGCATCCTTATTGAGCAAGATACACAACTTCTAACTCCTCTTCATTGACATGTACATGAAATTGATATTTTTGGAGAAAAGTGTTGACAATAGATCATGTTATTATAACGTGGACGCAATGTCATTGGTTTATATCACTTACTCTTCGGTTTCCAGCATGTCCTTGGCAACATAATTACTGGGGATGTAGCCCTCCTGTCCTGTGCTAATGGCGACAGCTCTCCACCACTCCCCTGACCTGGAGAGAGAGAGAGCGAGAGCGAGAGAGAGAGAGAGAGAGAGAGAGAGAGAGAGAGAGAGAGAGAGAGAAGGAAAGGGAGGGAGAGAGAGACAGAAGAGAGAGAGGAGAGAGAGAGGGAAAGAGAGAGAGAAGAGAGAGAAGGAGGGAGAGAGAGAGAGAGAGAGAGATAGATAGAGAGAGAGAGAGAGAGAGAGAGAGAGAGAATTTACATTCAGGGCATTTGGCAGACACTTTTATCCATCCAAAACGCGAGCCAACAGATTCAATGCTGAACCATATTGAGTGAGTGAGCGAGTATGGCTGCTAACCTCTGCATGGCCTGTATCTCTCCCATCAGGCAGCTACTCCCTGTCGGCTGGGCGCGACAGCGACCACAGTGAAGCACTATCCGAGCTGGCGCACGGCTGATTGGACAACGGAGGAATTCTACATCTCGCCCCGCATGATCACTTTCAACACCCTGCAAGGTAACTGGTCCGCGCCCATATAAGAGTGAGCAGTCACAATAAATGTTCCGACGACATAAACGTCATGAAGCACATGAAACATACACAGTACATGCGCAAACAGGAGAACCAACCGGAACCATTAACAGGACCCAATTTATCATGTTGAAAGAAGAGCACATGGAGCAGTTAGGGTTAGGCGGCGTCTTGCTCAGGGACACCTCGACACGTAGCTAGGTGGAGGCCGGGGGTTCAAACCAGCAACCTTCCTGTTGCCAGCCTACTTACCTCCGTCGCTGAGGCACACTGCCGCCCTCTCCATTGACATCCTTCCAATGGATGAAATTGAGGAAACTTAGGTAATTTACATTCAATTATACTAATTAGCATTGATTAGTGTGTGGTTCATGTCCAGTTTAAGCAGCCTCACCTGGTCCAAGTCGGGCTGATTAGACTCTGTTAGGCCGGGTGAGGCTGCACACCTGGGGTGGTGACGGCTGGTTCAGCCTGTGTGCATTGATCAGCCAATGCACCTCACCCAGGTGTGCAGCCCCAGACTCTTAATCAGCCAGATTCAGGCCAGGTGAGGCTGCTTAAACCAGCCAATCACACACACTCCACAATTAGGTTTGGTTATTGCCAGCTTATTTCATTCATGAGGGTCATCCCTGGGGCATCTCTTATGAATAAGCCCTTGCTTCTGTGTTGTCATGCAGCAATTTTGAACCACAGGATTGGGTAAAGCGAGACCACTTGTGATTCTGTGATTCTCACTTGTGACTCATATCTACATTAATAGTACCGATTTAAGTAACTGTGTGTCAGGTCAGAGCGCTACCAGAACCTTTTGGGAAGTTTGGGAACCTCTGATCTTGTATTATTTGCGGAATAACACACTTTTGATATGGTGTGTTGTACTTTAATTTTGGAGATTTTGCTTGTGGGCACAATGGCAGCTCTTTCCAGAAACCCACACAATGGAAGCCTTTACATGACCTTAAACTGTTAGATTATGTACTGGACCACAGAGCATCATGCACTCACATCTATAGAGCTCCCCCTGCTGACCAAATATCATTTTTGTACTTTTATTTTGTACTTTAAATGATCATTAGAATTAGCAGGGCCAGCAACTGTAAATGGATGTGCTTGGTTCCGCATATTTGCTGCTGTGCTGTGATTCCTGTGATTCCTTGTTTGTTTCAAAGGTGTAAATAAGTGTTTTATGTCCTTAAACATAGGAATCGATGCTATTACTATGCTATCACTATGAAAATAATAGCATAATGCTATAATGTAAAATCTTATGTGTTTGCCAATCTTGGCCAAACCGGTTTTTGAACATTCTACTCCACCGCTTAGAACTCAAATGCTGTTCTTTGTGTGACGTTGATTGTTTTATTTCATTGAATTCAACCTGAAGCAAGGGGTTCTCTTACTCTGTAATGTCGTCTCACCCGGCACGCATTGCAGCCATGTCAATTCCATATAAGGGAATACCTCTTTGACACGCCCCTTCTCAATGCTTGTTTTGGGGGGTTAGTGACATGTGGCCAAGGGCTATCGAAATAATCTTGGCTTGACTCCGAAACAAGACGTGTGTGAATTCAGGGGACATTTTCATCATATTTTTACAAAAGAATGTAAAACAGATTTTTATATTTTTATATTTGTTTACTCATTCCAGAGCAGGGTGACGGCCTGTGCCAGGTCCTGGGCAGCCCCTGCTTGAACCCCAAACCCCAGAAGCCTTGGGAGAAGGACGCCTGGGAGATCCCCCGAGATCGGCTGAAGCTGGAGCGCAGGCTGGGAGCGGGGCAGTTTGGGGAAGTCTGGATGGGTGAGTCTGGACCGCCTCTCACGCGGCCGCGCAGCCCCATGCTGTCTGTGGCCTTGTGTTCGGTCATGTGGACGCTGCACTGAGACGCGTGGAGTACGGCGTGCTGTTGCTCATGAAGATCTATCGTGATCTATTGTTCCCAGTGGTGGGAAGTAACTAAATACATTTACTCAAGTGCTGTACTTAAGTACACATTTGAGGTACTTTTACTTTACTTGAGTACCTTATACTTCTACTACACTACATAGCGTTTGTAGTTACTTTGCAGACTCAGATTGACTACACAAAATGTAATACATTATATTTTTATATCCATGAGACGTTATTGGTCCCCAGGAGGAAATTCACCAGTTACCCAGTAGTAATATGTTAAATATATACACAAGTACATCAAAAATGTCTCCAAGTTTACCAGCTGTAACATTAAAGCAATGCATCAATAAATATAATCCAAAAATATATATTATTCTGGAATTAGTACTTTAACTTTGGTTACATTAAGTTTATCTTGATCCGAATACTTTTTGTAACTTTTTTTTTTTTCGACTTCCACAGCGACATACCAGAAGCACACCAAGGTGGCGGTGAAGACCATGAAGCCGGGCAGCATGTCGGTGGAGGCCTTCCTCATGGAGGCCAACATGATGAAGACTCTGCAGCACAACAACCTGGTGAAACTCAACGCCGTGGTCAGCGAGGAGCCCATCTATATCGTCACCGAGTACATGGAGAAAGGTATGTGTGTGTGTGTGTGTGTGTGTGTGTATTTGGAAGACAGCACAGAGATAAACGTCAGATGCATGTTGGTTTGTCACGTTGCCCACTCGCTGGTGTACAATTTATTGACGTGTGGTCGTGTGAACAGGGAGTTTGCTGGACTTCTTGAAGACTGAGGAGGGTAACCGTATTCAGCTGCCAAAGCTCATTGACTTCTGTGCTCAGGTGAGGTTCTGATCATGGGCCCTCACGTCCACTGATTCATTCTTTTCTCTCCTCTCCTTGTCTTCTGTTACGAGGTGTGTGTGTGTGTGAGGCTTACTTACATACTTGTCTTATTGAGATTCGGAAAAAAACACTTTTACAAGAGAGCCCTGTCTATGCTTACAATATACATACATGAATACATACACGAATACATACACAGGAAACAACACAACGCTAAAAAATGCGTACAACTCACACCTACAAAATACAAAACAAAACAGTATAATTCACACACTACACACATGCAATGTAAAATCAACAACCCCTAATGACCATCACATTCACACGATAGCGTTAGTCTAGCGGGTGTAAGTAAGTGTGAGGCTGCGTCGGTGGAGCTGTGTGGTGCTGATCCTTACCGTGCCTCCAGATCGCAGAGGGGATGGCCTACATAGAGCAGAGGAACTACATCCACCGGGACCTGCGAGCGGCCAACATCCTCGTCAACAAAGAATTAGTGTGCAAAATCGCTGACTTCGGCCTCGCTCGCATCATCGAGGACGACGAGTACACGGCCAGGGAAGGTGAGAAGCTATGGAAACACAACTGCAACCGTCCTGTGAACTTCTATTTACTGTGCGGTTGTTTCGTTACCAAAAAAAGAAAGGTCATGGAAGTGTGTGTTTGTTTTTTGTGTGTGTATTATGTGTATATCTATACTACACATTATATTAACATTTAACCCCACTGACTCCCACCTCCCATGGACACTACTGTGTTACATTAACGCAAATCTTTTCTTTAAATTGCACATTTTTATTGTATATTTTTATATACGTATTTTTTTAAATTATTTGCATTTTTTACTATTTCTGTTTTTATTCAGTTTAATTTTCAATGTTAGGCACCATTTGCACAAAAGCACATTCCTTGTTTGCAAAAACTAAGGGAATAAAGCTGTTTCTGATTCTGATTTCTGATTCTAATTCTGATTATATTGTTCCGTCGCGGACAGGAGGAAAGTTTCCCATCAGGTGGACAGCCCCCGAAGCCATCAACTTCGGATCTTTCACCATTAAATCTGATGTCTGGTCATTTGGCGTTTTGCTGACGGAAATTATCAGCTATGGACGCACACCCTACCCAGGTCAATGAGCAATTACATATTTCATATGATATTTGTGGAAAAACGAATGACATATGTGCACTGGATCGGAACATGTTTAGTTTTTAGTCAGTTCATATCTCAAAATCTTCTGAGAAAAATGATGTTCACATTGGATACAAGCGAAACATAATTGCACATGATTCTATGAGTTGCATAACATGCCACATGATCGATGCTCCACGCACAGGTATGACCAACCCAGAGGTGATCAGTTCCCTGGAGAGAGGATACCTCATGCAGCGCCTGGAATGCTGTCCCAAGGAACTCTACAGCATCATGCTGGACTGCTGGAAGAAGAAGCCAGAGGACCGGCCCACCTTCGAGTACCTGCAGAGTGTTCTGGAAGACTTCTACACAGCCACAGAGAGCCAGTACCAGCAGCAGCCTTGACACTTACGAGAAGGGTCCATGAAGCATAAATAGATATGGTTTCACTTCCTCACACTGTTCTATTTATTTGTGACACACACACACACACACACACACTCACACTCACTCACATACACACACACACACACACACACAAACGGTCTGCTGAATTACAATCTAGCAATACAGTCCATTATTGTGCCTCCCTCTCTCTCTTTCTTTCTCTCTCTCTCTCTCTCTATACCTCTCTCTCTCTCTAGGACTCTTACGCTCTCTTGTTGGCTATTTAATGAACGCACAAGTTGTTGTCTATAAATTGATACATCTGGTTAATACGTTGTACGGCATGTTGCATAAGCTGTTGTCTGAATTTGTCATTGAAATTGGTTATCTGAAATTGCTCCACATGGAAGTGAGTAGAGGTCCCGGTACACACTGTCCACATCCATTCAACTAACCTATGACTTGTTAAACCACAGACCACATGATGATGTGAAATAAATAGGTCCGTTATGAACTTATTATCTGCTGTTGAGCACATTTCAGTCCATCATTAAGAAAATGTACACATATAACATATGACATATAATATAGAACCTATATTTGTATATTTATGTACTAGATTAATCCATGTAATGTTGTTTCCTTATTTTGCCTCTGTGCCTTTTTTCTCACTTGTTTGAATGGTAGGCCGCAAACACAGTAAAATGTATTTATTTGTTTATATAGAAGCCCTCTGATCCTTTTCTTTAATGTGACAAATAAAAATTCAATTGTTTTCATCAGACTAGCGCAATGCTTTTGAAATAAAATACTTTTCAATACTCTGTACAAATAGACATTCTATATTTTTATAGAATTACTTTACCTAACTTCAATATTACCTTTTCTTAACATTCAATAGCATTTCAATGAAGTTGTGCATACATTATATTATGTTGTTGTATGTTTTTAATAAACTATTTTTCTGAGATGTTTGATTGAGACAAAGACAATCCTTTCTAGGTGATCAGCAGCATCACGGTTTAAATACTAGAGTATGTATATAGTAATACTTTAGATATATGTATTAATATGTGCTAATACTAATGAGTAAATAATGACCCGCTCACAGATGTCGTATTTCCTCTGACGTCGTTAATGACACGTGTATTCAAGATGGCGGCCGTGGCTAGGGTAAGAGGAAAAGCGATCTGTCCTTCTATTAAACACGATTTACTCTCATACTTTCTGGACATAATCCGTTTTAATGCAGTGGCTGCGTGTACACTGCCGTGTTGGCTAAGTGGGAAATAACATTAGTTTTGAACGGCACTGGCTTCCGAGCGTCGAGGAACGAGTTCTAGATGAATGTTGACGATAGTGCTAGCTATAGTGCCAGCTCCAGGTAGCTAACCGATCCCGTTCGGTCAGCTGTGCACCACCAAGAAAGAAACCCGTTTCATACTCGTGTTTTACATGCTAACGTATATTTACGATTCATTAGCAGTTGTGTTCTGGTATGGCACTATGTAATGTGGTTTAGACCGAGGAAAGTTGACTTCGTTAACTTTATAGCAGCCCGGTTCACTATAAGAAGCCGTATGAGCTAACAACGTTATGGGGCGTTTCAGTTCTACTCGGAATTCTGAATTTCAGACTTCAGAAGTTGAACGTCGGAAGATTCGAGCCTCGAGCTAACTGGAACACTGTCAAATCGGGTGCGACGTCATTCCCAGCGCCGACTTCCGAGGTTAATGAAACGAGGCATTCATACATACGGCGTCCAATTTAAGTCGCAAGTCGGGGCTGGGAATAACGTCAAATGCGAATTGACTTAAGTCGGTGTTGGTGAAGTTCTTTCGACTTCAGGAGTCTTTCCCCCTGAAACTTCCGACTTGGGTGCCGGAAATCCCGACTTCAGAATACAACTGGAACGCACCATAAGTCAATTTGATCAACGCTAGATCAGCACTGAAGTCCACGTTCCTTCACACATTCCGCATTCATTCATTCATTCAACTTCATTGACGAAAGACAAGTTGGCAATACTTTCTGGATTGTAGTCAATCAGTTTAGGTAGTATTTGAGGTAGTATTTTCTGCTAAAGTTTACAGGGTTAGGGTTAAAACGATTAATTTACATGACATTCAGGTTTCGGGATCCAGGGTTACATATTAAAACAATCGTCTCGTAGCTAGAATTTGGCCACTCTGGTAGTTCTGACTGGCTTGTGTTTCAAATCAGTCAGATATGTAGTCATATCTATATCAGTGTGTTTGTACGTCTTGGCATTATTAATAGTACTGAGCATTGTTTAGTATGTTGAATGTTCTGAGATGTTTGTAATGCACTCAGAATGGCACTTTTGCTCTTATCTCAGCTATTATGCAGGCTGCCTAGCAATTATGAAACTCGTTCTAGTAGCCTTGCAGCTATGAATTATTGAAATCGGATCTATTCTGATCTTTATATACCACAGTGATATATTGCAAACAAATGTACTCCTTGTAAGTTGCTTTGGATAAAAGCGTCAAATCCAAATGCCAAATCCCCTAAATGTAAATGTCTCAAGGAACATTTGCATTTGGCTGATGCTCCAGTAAAATCCTCCATGTTCTTGTCTGGGTTTGTCCTGCAGGAGACGTGGTGGGCTCTGCTCCTCGTGTCCGCCTTCCACGTCGCCTGCCCTTTCTACGTTCCTGGAGTTGCGCCACAGGACTTCCGAAATAATGAGCCAGTGGATATAAAGGTTAACCTGAACTCCCTCTTGTAGTTCTCTCAGGATTACATCCGGATTTGCTTCCCGACTCTCAATGCATTTCTCCATACCGCGAGTCACTGTTGCAAATGTTTGTCTTTTTTGTGGTTGTTTGCTTTGCAGGCCGTAAAGCTCACTAGCTCCCGCACCCAGCTCCCTTATGAATATTACTCATTGCCTTACTGTAAGCCCGATGCCGTCCTGTACAAGGCAGAGAACCTGGGTAAGCATCCTGTGAGAATTTGCATAATGCACCGGTCATAACATGGAATATATTGAAATATGTAATAACACAGATAATGTATTCAGGGTTTTCCCCAAACTGCAATGGTGGCACTGCACCACCATGCTGCTTTCCAGCACCACTACGTAACATTTCAATCTAGGGCTGTCGCGATGCAGACATCTCATTAAAGTGGTTCAATTGGTTCAAAGCATTAGCAGGACTGTAATATCATGAGTGAGTCCTGTGTGGAGGATGTCGGTGGCTTTGGATACATTTTTGGTGCGATACCGACTCGCTTACTGCAGAGTCTTCAATGTAAAGCGGGTTGCACACCAGATGACCTCACGGTGTTTGTTGGTGTGTGTAAACCGTCTTTTTTTTTCTTTGCAGGCGAGGTCCTTCGCGGGGACCGCATCGTGAACACGCTGTACAACGTGGCCATGAACCAGAACAAGAACTGTGAGGTGGTGTGCAACAAGAAGAAGCTGAGCGTGACGGAGAGCAAGCTAGTGGCCGAGCGGATCCAGGAGGAGTACTACGTCCACCTGTGAGTCCCGGCGAGTTCAGGCTCAAGACCAGTGCTTCACCACTCACTATCCCCTGCTCCTTAAACCTTTTGAAGAGGAACATTTTCTATTTTCAATGTTGTTAACGTGAAGGGTGACATTCGTTTCGCTTAAAACAAAAAGTCAATCGTTTATCAAAAGTATAACGGTCAATAGCCTAATATATCAATATTTATTGTTATATGGCTGCGTTACTGTGCATTCTGATTGCCTCGCGCACGGTCTGGGGATCGCATAGCCAGATCAGCGATCTGTAGATTTCCATATCTGGACTGGAAACTCCGACTTTGTTGTTGTTTTTTCCAGTGTGCGAAATTTGAGTTTGTATCTCGTAAAAATAAAAGCCATATAATAAAACTCTTATTAACCTCTCTTGCTCAGTTCATGAGTAGTTTGAGTTGTTTGTATAGCCTTCCTTATTAACACTTTTTCAAAAAGCTTTTGTTCAGCCAAATAACTATCGGGTTAATTTAGCAAAATATTGTGTTTATCAGAATAGTTCCCCCCCCCCCCCTGTTGATTGACGACCACCAAATCAATACTCCACGACCCGTGAGCGTGAACCCGGCGTGTTGTGTTGCAGGATCGCGGACAACTTGCCGGTGGCCACGCGGCTAGAGTTTTACCCCAACAGGGAGGCGGGGACGGAGGAGGAGCAAAGGAAGGACGTGGTGAAGGACATCCAGTACGAGCACGGCTACCGGCTGGGCTTCATGGACAACAACAAGGTACGCGCTAGCCATTGTTTACGCTGTATATACCGCTCTACTGCAGCTCTGCATTCATACTACCCCCGTCACGTGTACACAACAGGGGCAGCTATAGAGTTCCAGACCCTAATATGGACATGAACTGACAAGCATGTCCAGACTATATTCATTCTGCATAAAACATTTGCATCTCAATATTCACTTCAGAACAAACGACTATAGATCAGAACAGAACCCTGTTTGAATCACTTTACAGCAATTATCATTGAACCTCATGAAAACTGCGGTATTTGTCTGCTTTTGCTGTACTCCACCGAGCATAGACTTCTCCTATTATACCACCAGGTGTGAGCGTGATTAGCCGTTCCAACAGGTTGGAATGGCCCCACTTGACATCACAACTGGGAGTGTCCACCCAGATGTATTATGAATAGATAGCCTACCAGTTGCTACAGTCCACTGGGTCCAGCATACTTCTAGGTGGACACTCCCAATTTTGTGATGTCAAGTGGGGCCACAACCAGTTTTTGAAACCGCTTGGAATGGCTAAACACGCTCACACCATGCAGTACAATGTCTCTTTTTAAGAGTGGTATAACATTAGATGAACATGTCTTGTATTGCGTTGATGTCTTCCTTCTCCTGTCTCTTCTCTCCATGTTCAGTTCTACCTGCACAACCACCTGTCCTTTGTGCTCTACTACCACCGAGAGCGGCTGGAGGAGGGCAACGACCACGACTACCGGGTGGTGCGCTTCGAGGTGGTTCCCCAGAGCGTCAAGGTGGAAGGTAGGCCGGCCATGCACAATAGGCCCCGCCCCAAGTCCATCACTTTGTCTGCCTGAAGAGATGCACTATAGGCCCCACCCCCCAAATCAGTCATTTTGTCTGCCTGAAGAGATGCACAAAACTATTGCACTTTAAACTACATCAAACGCCAACACCGTCCCTGCATCATTTACTTGGGATGTCTTGAATGATTTTTGGATTATTAACCGGTGACAAATGTAACCGCTTTGAATTAGAAATAAAGAAAATGACAAATTGCATCCCGTCATTACCAGCGTGCATGGGTAGCGGTGAAGGTCTCACTTCCACTGCTAGCGTTCTGGCAATTTAATGTGACGATAGCTTGATATATCATGACTTCAACATGTGCTTTATTCATGGTCTTGGCTGGACACACTTAATGAGCGAGATGATTCACAAATGAAACGCTGCATTCGTTTTTTGAAGACGTACACTTGAGTAGTCTATTTAAAGTATATTTAGTCGATTTTAAACACCATGACAATCCATTTAGTCTTAATGTCTAACAAATGTCTTTGGGCATATATGAGTAACTTATTTGGACAGTTGTCATATTGCACTTAACGTGCTGCATGGTTCAGTGATCAGTGGCGACACATCCCACCGCCTCCACGCCACCATACCGCTCCGTACAGTAGAAACGGCACAGAGACGGCCCTGTGTGTGTGTGTCTTTGGTCAGACCTGAAGCCCGTGGAGAAGGCGTGCACGCTGCCAGAGGCCAGCGGTTCGGCACCGCAGGAGATCGACCCCAGCCGGGAGAACGAGGTCCTCTTCACCTACTCTGTCGACTGGAAGGTGGGTGACTGCAGGATGAGCCCTTACAAAACAAACATCTCAGTCCAACCCATACATCTTCAATACATTCATACATACAGGGCAGTGTTGGGGATAACTTGCTACAAAGTGATCTGATTACTTTTGTTGTTGTAAAGTTTTTAAGTAAGTAATCAGTTACTGTTGTAATCGAAACTTGTTTTGTAGGTACATTCGATAAATGCATTCTCGACATCAAAACTCAGTGACATTTATAGCACTGTAGTGCTCCTATTGTGGTGTATTGAAAGAATCACACATCTCAAAAGCAGTATCTGTTTGTTGAAAGTTGTTTTGTTTTGAAAGATATTGGCTATGCCGTACAAGTCCCGTGTGTCTAGCGGTGAATACTTGGACAGGAGACGGGACTTCCAGGCCGAGCTGTCAGGCAGCAGCTCTCCTCCCTATAGAGCTATTGTCTGGTCAATATTTCTATAGGCGAATAGTAAAGAGCCCTGCCCTAAACGATATGGATACGTCTCACCTTTCAACATGTTCCCAATGGATATAGCATTACAATCACTGTTTTTGAAGAGTATCCAACTTGCTCTACAACTAGGGCTGGGCAACATATCGGAAATATCGGGATATGAGACGAGATATCGGCTTTTGAACTTTCCGGACTGTTCTAGTTGTTCTATTGTTCGCCTTTACCCACATAGCCATTATATCTACACTATTGATGATTATTTATCCAACATCTCATTGTGTATACAGGAGTAATACACAAATGGGCTTTACAATATAGACTATTTATTGAATTACCATGAAAGCATGCTATATCGTGATATATATCATTACCGAGATATTAAATAACCTATATCGGGATATACGATTTTGGCCATATTGCCCAGCCCTATCTACAACATTAACAAGCAGGTAGAATACTTCCCTTTTGCATACGTCCTTTGATACTTCATCAGCGTACGCATTGTAGGCTTTGTCAGCCCTTGTTGTTAAGTAGTACAGGTGGTGGTATCTCTGTTGTTGTGGTCGCCAACGACTCTAGATTCAATACATTCCAAGTCAGACGTACAGTAGGCTACACGCGCTCTGGACAATTTAGTTAACATGCGCAAAGGAATCGCAAAGGAGTTTTCGTTTTGGTAAGGAAGTGCTAGACAAGTTACTCCTCCCAGTAGGTAACGCTGTAACTAAACGTTACTTTTAATGGCAGTCAGTCATCTTGTAATGTAACAAGTTACTTTAAAAAGTAAAGTGACCCAACACGGTATATAGGCATGCATCTTATCTACTACAGACTCCTCAGCGTCTCTTGTATTTTATCTTGAGGAACAATCATGCAAGATTAAGATCTTTTAGAATGCTGGCCCCAAAGAAATCTTGTTCCTTCCGCTGTCTCTGACTCTTAGAAACATGTTCCAGCCACTACTAATTTGAATAACAGTACAATCATTTTTTAATAGAAACTAATCGTCTCTCTCACTCTCTCACTCTCACTCACTCACTCACTCACTCACTCAGGAGAGCCAGATTAAGTGGGCCTCCCGGTGGGACACGTACCTGACCATGAGCGACGTCCAGATCCACTGGTTCTCCATCGTCAACTCTGTGGTGGTCGTCTTCTTCCTGTCTGGTGCGTTGGTCTTCCCCCTGCTCCCCATTTTTGACCAATTCAGTCTACAAACCATGTGCAAACTTGCCACCAAAATTGGCTGCTTTTGTAGACTATTTTATAGACCATTTTTTGTAGACGAGTCGCGTGGATGGTGTAGATCTGCAATACAATTATTAGGTGGTGGGTCTAACGGGGGTCTGTGTCATGTCTCTGCCAGGCATCCTCAGCATGATCATCATCAGAACCTTAAGGAAGGACATCGCCAACTACAACAGAGAAGATGACATCGTAAGAACATAATCACAAAACTCTCTCTGTGTGTGTGTGTGTGTGTGTGTGTGTGTGTGTGTGTGTGTGTGTGTGTGTGTGTGTGTGTGTGTGTGAGAGACCGCAAAGTGTCTGAGAGTGACAGGAAAACACCGGTCTCGTTTTGCGTCTTGCAGGAGGACACCATGGAGGAGTCCGGCTGGAAGAACGTCCACGGAGACGTCTTCCGCCCGCCGCAGTATCCCATGATCCTCAGCTCCCTGCTGGGCTCGGGCATCCAGCTCTTCTGCATGTTCCTCATCGTCATCTGTGAGTGGCGCCACACAACTGGCCCCCCGGTTCAGTCCTCTATCCATGATATGGCTGGCTTATGGTTTAGTCGTTGACCGCTCAGGGGAAATTAAACTATCAAAGTACATCCCCAAATCATGATGGGATGGTATTTTTTTTATTTAAATTAAAATTGAAAGCGGTTATTTGTATAAATAAAAGTATTTTCACCATGTCTGCTTAAGGTAATTAGTTGAGGTAGCATCAATTGATTAAAAGATTGTAGTCACAATGCTAATGCTAAACGCCATGCTAACACGAGACATGATGAATATGGACGTTCTTCCATATGTGATGAATACGATTATTTTACCAAAAATCACTTCTTTTCTTCTTACAATCTTTGAAAACACGACTTTCGTTTGTTCCTTTCTTTCGTTTTCTGATGGTACTTCACCTCAATGTACAAATATAGTAGAAACTTTGTGTTCACGTAGATATTTGGTGTTGATGGTCCTTTTCTGCAACGCGTGTGTGTGCGTGTGTGTGTGTGTGTGTGTGTGTGTGTCACAGTCGTGGCCATGCTGGGGATGCTGTCTCCGTCCAGCAGAGGCGCTCTGATGACCACCGCCTGCTTCCTCTTCATGTTCATGGGGTGAGTGCCCGGCTCCGTCGCCTGTGAGCGGACGGCGCTGTGGCGTTGCGGTCGTACAATCCCTGTTTCAATTGACACCTGCGATGTTTTTGTGTACATGTGCTCTGTTACAACGCTGCCTATTCTTGACCCCCGCAGCGTATTTGGGGGCTACTTTGCCGGCAGACTTTATCGCACACTGAAAGGCCACCGGTGGAAGAAAGGAGCGTTTTGTGTAAGCGCTCCACTCGAGCTCCACTGTTTTAATGTTGACGAGACCCCCCATGTCAAAATGTATACCTCTTGCAAATATTGTCTAGCCCAGGGGTGTCACATATTTGAGGCTGAGGGCCATAACAGATCAAGTGCTACTTAGAGCAAAACACTTTTGATATGATTGAAGATTTCTTCTCTTTAAAATGTCTTTGATTCCCTTAATACAAGGCATATACACAAGGCTAGAGTCTCTAATGTAGCTTCCCCTGTAACTTTATAACTTAATATTTCCAGTTCCCCAATGTTCGACAGAATTTCTCATGGGCCGGACTGTATCAGCTCGTGAGCCCCACCCGGCACCCGGGTCGCATGTTTGACACCCCTGGTCTAGCTGTATCACTCCTTGTCATGTAGAAGCCATCGATTGTTTTTTCAACGCGAACCCAACATTATTCTTGGCACCTGTGTTTTGAATTTTTCTCTTGTTTTCTCGCACGCAGACTGCAACGTTGTACCCGGCCGTGGTTTTTGGAATCTGCTTCGTCCTCAACTGTTTCATCTGGGGTGAACACTCATCCGGAGCAGTGAGTTTTACCACCACATCCCTCTCTCTCGTGCGCACACACACACACACACACACACTCTCGCTCTCTCTCGCTCTCTCACGCATGAGTCATCGTGAGTTCCTCTTCGAGAGAAAGAAAAATACGCAAATTTGCGTACTTGTCCTTGAACCAATCAAAATGGCAGCAGGGTGTCCTGTAAGCGCTGGCCACCGTCCTGTCAGTAGACTGAATTTCCCTGAGTTGGGTGAACACGTCTATTATTTAGCCACACGTGTGATTTGTCGATCAGACAACGTGGCAGGCGTGACGTCTTATTTATTCAACTATGCAAATAAATTCCTCGCATTCATCTCGCGATTGCTCTCCAGGCGTGGTTGTTGAAGCATAGGTGTGTAGAAATAAAATGGCAATGAAGACGCAACAAGTAGAGATACAATAACAGTAGGACACCAGTCCATCGAACCGAGTTACAAACGTGTGTTCCTGTCTACATTGGATGTCCAACTGTGTAGGGTTTGTTGTAACAGGTTAGGATTCATCTCAACCCCAGCCTTTCTTATCTTGGTCACACTACAGGGTTATATGCATGCCATTAATGGGCAGCTAGGGGTTATGCAGCATCTTCTAGGTCTCAATGCAGAATCCTTGAGCTGTCCATGATTTCCACCTGGGTGGGTCTGAACTGGGGACCACACCACTGAGGGGCGGTACAAAAGGTCCAGTCCTGACTACGCTGTTCTCCTGACGTTGGGTTGTCTCTCCCTGTCCAGGTCCCCTTCACCACCATGCTGGCCCTGCTGTGCATGTGGTTCGGCATCTCCATGCCCCTGGTCTACCTGGGCTACTACTTTGGCTTCCGCAAGCAGCCCTACGATAACCCCGTGCGCACCAATCAGATCCCGCGGCAGGTCCCCGAGCAGCGCTGGTACATGAACAAGTTTGTCGGGTGAGCGAGCCCTCCGAAGGCCGTCGACGGAACGAACACGCACACACACACGCACGCGTGCACACACACACACACACACACACACACACACACACACACACACACACAGTCTTGTATAAAGTACTTGAAAGCGATACTTGAGTAAAAGTACAAGTATCTTACCAGAAAATGACTTTGGTAGAAGTTAGTCACCTTTTAGAAATGTACTTGAGTAAAAGTCGTATCTGATATTTCCTGTACTTAAGTATCAAAAGTAATTTTCTGATATTACATGTACTTAAGTATTGGAAGTAAAAGTAAAAAAACGGTTCGAATTTTGATTATGAACTTTATTGTGGTTCCCACACCTTCAACATTAAATTCAATGACTTCAGGCACAATTATTCAAATTCAAGGACCAAACAGCATATTTTTAGAGAGCTGACATCAACAAAGAGAAAAAGGTCTCCTTGATCCGTGGCAATAACCGTGACGTCACTGAATGTTTTTTATCATAAACAACTGAGGCACTTCATCCGGTAGGAAGAATCTTTCAAAACATTTCTTGCAAATACGGCCACGGGTGTGAAACGTTATCTTCGTCACCACAGAGTTCACAGAGTTCACTGCTGTCACCGGGCTGCTCGTAGTCTGTTACCGGGGTTGTCAGCAGGTGCTTCCATGATGGCATCAGTCGTTGTTTCTACTGACATGCGGGACTTATTACGCACGAAACCCAGCAGACGCGGACGGACGCTTTCGTGCGCGCGGACTGAACCCACCAGACG
>PIJE02000974.1:29448-36948 GCA_002895965.2 Coryphaenoides rupestris | reverse complement strand
TACTGGTCTGACTGGTTCAGACACCACACACGGATGTGGGTGTCGTGGTCGAGGTCAAGGCTACGACAACCCAGCGGTCGGATGGCTTACGTAATTCTTTGGCCTTCAGTTTTGGAACGTCTACACATTTCACACAATGAAATTGATACTTGGGGAGGGAAAAATACTACAAGTCGCAAATCTTACAATGTTTATCCCAACCAACAAACAGTGCCATCGCAATGCTACTTTTAAAAAGAACACAAAGAGAATATGAAACCACTGGTTTGTCTTTTAATCATTTCCACATAACACATGACAAGTCAAAGATACATCGTACTGTACAATACGTCAATAGTTGTTCATCGTCTCTTTGGATCAACCAATATACAAATCTGTCACGTTTAACATTGCAGCAACGGATTGCATGTGAGATATGTCATTTAAAAAAAAAAGCAAGAGATTTGTTCTCCTTTCTTTCACCAAAAGTATATCATTTATATAATTCTCCCTGTAGTTGATAAACTCCATGCTATATAAAATAGTGTAAGTGAATGTAAAGATTCTATTTTCCATTCTTTCACCTTTTTTTTTCCAAAGCTGGCTGTAATAGTAAAAAATAAAATGGGCTATGTCGCTAAAACAAGATACACAAAGAGTTCGGAATGCAAGACTAACATGAAGCTAGAAATATAGAACACTACACCTGGACGTGGTCTGTATCAGACCCTATCCAGTTTCTCACTAAAAGCACAACAGAAAAAAAAGATTAATAAAATCCAATCTGGGTTTTTTTGTTTTTTATCTTCGTCAGTCTTAAAAACTATAATGTAATAAATTCCCTTAAAAATGTGTATGTTCTGCACCTGCTAGACAAGAGGAGGAGGTGAAGATAAGTGCGTCCCTAGCAGGTGCAGACGAGGTAATAATGGAGCCTATAGCCAGGCCTTGGAGCAGAGCAGCGACGGGAGTCAGGGGACTAGCAACACGATTCAGCTGGAGACCACATGGGATGAACACAGCTTAAAGGGGCCCAGTTCTACCACCAGGTGTGAGTGTGATTCGCCATGACAGGCCGTGTCCAAATTGTCATGTGACTAAAGTTGTCGTTGTGACGTCACAGTGACATCACAAGCGGGAGAGCGTCCATCGAGATGACGGATGATCGTCAGACTACCGGCCTACCCAGTGGACTCGACCAACTGATCTAGTCAGCGTACGTCGCGATGGACGCTCCCACTCGTGACGTCACTCTGGCAAAATGATGGCGGTGGAATAATTGGGCCCCTTTAAAAAGAACAATCTCATCCAACGACTCCACAAACTGGAGACGGCTGTGGGATCTTAAGATTGTTTTCTTCCTTTGTCAATACTGTCTTTCGTAATTACTCTGATAATTACAGCTTGTGGCCGTGTCCTCTTCTAGAGAACGGGCACCGCTGTTCAGACATCAACGGCTCTCTGAGCACAAGTGCAAGTGATAAGTGCCATGTTTTTTGGGGTTGACCCCTGACTCCCTGATTAGGTTGGGCGGTGGGTGCCAGTGCACACATTGACACTGTATAAGCAGTTGTATGTACGGTCGGACAAAACCAAAGTTGGGTCAAGTTGTTGAAGTTCTGCTGCAGACACCTGGCTATATAATTTAATTAGATACATTTGCAATGGACAAAAAAAAGCTGGTAACTCCCCTTTTAAGAAAGGAAAGAGGTGAGGGGGTGGGGGGGGGGGGGGGGTCATATGTAGAGGGATATTAGTGGAAAGTCTAAAAAAATACTGTTATTTATTTGGAGGAGAAAATACATAAAATTGGATCAAATCTACACGTCAAACTAATGGCACATACATGTACAGGATCAATACACAAAAAAACATGAACATATAAGCAGAAAAATGGTAAGAAAAAAAAATACTCTTTTTTTTTTAAGGTTGAAAGTGCTAGAATTCAGATTAGCTCACAGAAACCCAGGGAGGACAAACTCAATACATGCCAATCACTGTTCTTCAAATGTTTATATTCATTACATTTTGGGGATTTTTTTTAATTATAAAAAATATAGAGATAAATGTTTGATTGCTACAAATTTGGCTTAAGCCACAAATATGTATGTTTTTTTCAACTTAGAAGAAGGATCAATAACTAAAATCTTTATAATAGAGAAATATTTTCATATAAATTGTTATCCAAATGAATTTCCGGGGGTGTGGGGGGGTGGGGGGGGGACCAATAAGTGTCATTCATAGATGGGGCATCACTTCCTACTAGTTTTAACAAAGCATAAAAAGCAATTGGTGTGCAAAAGTGTAGTCTCTTCTCCCCAGGTTTTGGTAAGAAAAAAAAAATGTTAAACAAAAGAAATGAGGTGATGTGTTGTGTTGTTTTTTTCTCGAGGTCCTGTTTTTTTTACAAACAGAAAATAATATATCATATGAACAACAAACGAAAAACAAACAAAACAGAGATATGACAACAGCCAATACTGCCAGCCAGTCATGGTACGTGTCCCCAGTACTTTGAATGTCAAAGTGTGGGCAGGAACTGCTTTTATATCTGGATATTGCTGCCGTTTCAGACCCCTGTCCTTTGACTCTAAGAAGCAGCTGATGAGAGAAGGTGTGGGGGGGGGAGCGGTTCAGGGTGGGGGGGGGGGGGAGCGGTTCAGGGTGGTGGGGGGAGTGGGAGTGATGGGAACAGTTTATCCGTCAATTTTGTGCATCTTTTCATCGCAGCGCACGTCACGACGCCATACGGCTGGCTGTCCAAATGTTCTAGTGGTCTACAGTTGGTGTCCATCAGCAACCGTAGCGAAAAAAGCAGCAATTCTATTTAGTTTTTGATGTACTTTTGATTTTTTTCTTTGACAGTTCCATCATCATTTGTCAGATAAGGGTGATAAGGGCCATGCTGTGGTCATGAAAACAAAACTCACACGCTGACCATGATACATACATTAGGTACGTATTTGGATAGACACAGTGGGACAGTTTGTGTGATGGTTCAGGCTGCCGTGGTTGAATGCAGTCTTTGGACATAAAGTCTTTTAAACCCTAAAATGTACTACGCTGGCCGTGCCACACTGAGGATATGAGGGGAGCTGTTCGTTACGTGGTCTTTTTCAGGTATTTTTGTTTTATTTTAAAGGCTAGAGGTGGTCAATTCTATAATGATATGACCCCATTACCGTCCTCGTTTGGAGGGGAAATATGTGTTTCATTGCGGGGCAAAGATTATGTTAATTACGTTTATAATGCCGTCAACTGATACCTGGAACCTCCAACTGCAGAAGCACAGGTCATTCTTTGAATTTGTAGAGTAAGAAATCAAGTTGATCTAGTTATAATCCTGTTATAGTACTAAGGACCCCTCTATAGAGATTTTGACCCAAGGTCCCTGATTCTGCTCTACTTACGTACATACTGTATCGAGGGAAGTATTGGATAGGACAGAAAAAAAGATAAAGGGAAAGGGACTAATACTTCATCAATACATCAATTGTTGGATCAATAAAGGCAAGCAAGATACACACAAATGTAAACCTGCCAGACACCATCACTTATGGCGCCTACTTAAAATAAACCTTACTGAGATAAAAAAGCAATTATATATTTTTAGTTGTCGTTGAGATTTTGTACACTGCAATAACATTCTTAAACATAATTTCTGTCACTCTGTCACTATTCTTTTTTTTTCTTTTTGCCATTCACATATGTCAGGGTTTTTTCCAACGCCATGGTCCATCTCTATATTAATAAAAATAAAACGTGTAGTTAATTCATATTTCTCTCTCGTCATCTATTTCAGATCGATGGGACATATTGCTGCAGGGCTGCGTGTGAGAGGATCTAGATGGTAGACGTGGCCGTGGATGTCTCCGTTCTCAAAGTGGAGGTCTAGTTTTTGGAGACTAGAGATGTGAGGAGGGAGATTTGCCAGATTCACAGAAAGGGAGGTGCTGCCTGTTAACGAAAAAAAAAAAAAGTGCTTCTCTTCAGGAACAGATCTAGAATAACGTCCATTTTTAACCCACCGCGCTTTAACCACCCTTCCACCTGTCAGTTACCATTGATTTTGTGCGTTACTGTTGCGTTGTGCGTAGGTTTTAAATGAGTCTATGTTATTAAGTGTTTGTACGTGTGTGTGTATGTGACAGCAAATTATCAATAAAGAATAGGTCGATTTGTATAGATTTAGTTTTTCCGATACAACTTTTTAATATTAGTTTTATTATTATTATTGCTATTATTATTGTTGTCATTATTATCGTTATATTTTTGAAGAGCACTTCCTTTTGGCTTGGGTAGGTTTTGGCCAAACAGGTGGGGTTTCTTTCTTTCCCTCCCGAAAAGGCTGCAGAGAACTCAAGACTCTTTCTAGAATGATCACACATTTGGAAAAGCAAAAGTGAAAAAAAAATAAAATAAAATAAAATATCCACTTCAAACTATTTTTTTTCCTGGGTCACAACAAGACAAGATCTTAACTAAAGTGTATCTTTGTATTTTTTTGTGTATATCATATTATTTCTTTTGAAAGTATGCAGTACCACATCTTGAGGCCTACTCATCCTGCCCTCTAAACTAGTGAATAAGGAATGGGGAGAATAAGGGGAGAAATAAATGGAAGTAAATGGGTTAATATATCATTATAGCTAAACAAAGAAAAGGTATACAAAGAAAGCCCAAATAAAAGCTGCTTCAACTTCTTTTCCCCACCTTTCCTTTTTTCTTCTCAAGTAAAAAAAAAAAGGCTTCTCCGAGGCTCAATCAAAAGCTTGTGTGTGCTTTCTTTAAGGCTTCTACGTGTTCTGTCTTTTTTTTTTCCTTTCATGTTTGTAATTTTATTATTCTAATTCTCGACCCTTTTCATCAGAATCAAGCCCTTTTTCTTTGAGCTCTGAGGATCCACACGAGGCGGAGCTGAGCTGAGGCTGTCGGTGGAGGCGGGAGGCAGGGTTTCCTGGGCACTGGGCGGGGGGGCGGAGGCCGGCCCAACAGGCACAGCCGTGGACGCTTCACTGGAAGGCCTGGTGGAACCGAGGCAGCGTGGTGGCACTGAGGCTGGAGCTGAACACCGGGGGCAGCGGGTGCAGGGATCCGAGGCCCAGACCCCCCACGGAGCTCTCCTGAGGTTGCGGTTGCAAAGAGGTAATAGGCGCGGCAGTGGCAGCCGTCACCGCGGCGACGTGAGGCTCAGCGGCGTGCAGGGAGGAGGAGGAGGAAGAGGAGGAGGAGGAAGAGGAGGAGGAGGCGGAGGAGGTGGAGGGCGCCACGGATGAGGTGTAGCCCATCACCAGGCCTCCCGTGCTCATGGGGGCGCTGTAGGGGGGCAGGTTGAGGGGCAGGAAGCCCAGCAGGTGGGAGAAGTCCATGTTGGCGGCGCACAGAGACTCCGCGATCACCACCGGGCTCTTGGACAGAAGGCCGTCCCCGCCGCACAGCTCGTCCGCCAGCCCCGCGCTGGGCTCCAGGCCGTCCTTGGAGGGCGAGGCGGTGGTGGTGCCGGCGGTGGTGGTGTGGTGGTGGTGCTCTGCGGAGTGCAGCGGCCCCGGCAGCCCACTCTGAAGGTCCATGAGGAAGCTCTCCATCTCCACCTTCAGGGGCTTGTCCAGCAGGTATGAGGTAGAGCCCAGCGGGTACTTGGGAGCAGGCTGGGCGTGGGGCTGCTGCTGAGGGCCGGGGGACTGGGGGAGGTGGTGGTGGTGGTGGTGGGGCGAGGGCAGTGGCGGGGAGTGGTGGTGGTGGTGGTGGTGGTGATGGTGGTGGTGGTGGTGCGGGTGGTGGTGCAGGGACCCCGGCGGGGGCTCCATGTGGCAGCCCATGCCCATGGCCGCAGTCAGCGAACCAGGCATCAGGGAAGGGTGAGGGTGGCCCACCCCGGAGTTGGACATGGCCTGGAGGTGGTGGGGGTTGTACATGCCCATGGGGAAGGGCGTGCCGCTGGGGAAGGGCTTGCCCATCATGGGGTCCTTACAGGGACCCATGCTGCACATCATGGGGCTGAGCTCCTCCTTGATGGCGCAGGGCGGCGAGCCAGAGCTCAGCAGGCCCAGCATGTCCGTCGGCTCTGTCTTGATCTTCAGCAGCTCCTGCGAGTGGCTCTTCTTCACGTGCCGCGTCAGGTGGTCTTTGCGGCCGAAGCGCTGCGCACAGTACTGGCACAGGAAGTCCTTGCGGCCCGTGTGCACCACCATGTGGCGCCGCACGTCCTTGCGGGTGTAGAAGCGGCGGTCGCAGTGGTCACACGGGTGCTTCTTCTCCTTGGCGCCGCCCGACGACTTGCCCGAGTGGCTCTTGAGGTGCTCCAGCAACACGGGGGTGCTCTCGTAGCTCTGCAGGCACACCTTGCAGGTGAGGTCGCCCGCCGTGGCCGAGTGCATGGCCACATGGCGCTTGTAGCCCAGCTTGGTGTTGTAGTGCTTGCCGCACTCCTCGCACTTGAAGGCCTCCTTGTTGGGGTCGTGCGTCTGCAGGTGGTTCTTCAGGTGGTCTTTACGGTGGAACATTTTCTCGCAGAAGGAGCACTGGTGGGTCTTCTGCGGAGAGTGTGTGGCCATATGCCTGCGAAGCAGCACGGAATACAGAGAGATATGGATGACACCGCTACACCATAAGAGTTATAGTATTCTCAATCATGTGGTTTTTAAGTGCTGTGATGGATATACAGTATCGTCCCCAAAGCGACATGAAACCTTTTGTAAACTTCAAGACAAAAACGCATCAGGTTAAGTATGATTAGGGTCAAGTATTGTTTTTCGCTTTAAGACTAAGACTACAGAAGAGCATCAGGCTTCATGATCAAAACTCAGTGCTGTGTGTGTTGTTCTGTAGGAGTGGTTCATGTGTGGTGTGGTGTGTTGTGGGCCAACGGGGTGACAGCAGCGTCTAGGTACCTGAACAGTTTGTATTTGGAACTGAAGGCTTTGGGGCAGTGTGGCTGGGAGCAGCGGAAGGCCTTCTCCGCCGCGTGGCCCAGGGCGTGCAGCCGGAGCTTCTCCTGCGAGGCGAACAGCGCGCCGCACACCGGACACTCGCCGCCGCCGCCGCCGCCGAGCGATCCCTCTTCCCTCTCCCTCTCCAACGCTTCCCCTGCTTGCCTCCTCTCCCTCTCCCTCTCCCTCTCAAAGCCCCTCTCTCGCGCTCTCTCTGGCTCCCCCCTCTCTGGCAACATTCTCCTTCCTCTCTTCGATACCTGAGCCGAGGCCGGTGGTCGTGCTTGGCCCGGTCGGGTCCGTCGGCCTCCCCTGGTCCTCCGCGCGGTCCTCTAGAGCGGTAATGTGGTGTGAGGCATCGGTGGCAGCAGCTGCCATGGCAGCCCTAGAGTGCCGCTGCCATGGAAACCCGGCCGTGGCTCCACGGTCGTCCAGGCTCAGTGTGGGGGGGGGGGGGGGGGAAGAGACGGGACGGGGGCCAATCAGACGCAGGCGCTGGCCGGCTGAAGTTCCTGGAGGGAGGGGAGCATGAGGGAGTATGGAGGTCAATGAGAAGCGAAAGTGTTGTGAATCTTTATGAATCGTGAATGCA
>PIJE02000974.1:24448-26948 GCA_002895965.2 Coryphaenoides rupestris | reverse complement strand
TCTGATTTAGGCATTATTTGCATTGTGGGTGCAGATTGGAGTTTTAAAATGTGGCGAAGTAAGATTTATTCATGGGAAAAGTGAGATTCAGCTCCCATTGGAAAGCGTCTGGAGTCACATCCTTTTGTTTTCAAACGACCACGGCGAACACAAACACGGATGACAATAGACAGACAGACACGGACAAACAGGATGAAACGGCCGCGTGCGAACCGATAGAAGCTCGACCCATGGCTACCACCCCCCCCCCCCCGCCCCCCACTCCCCCCCCCTCCCCCTCATCAAAAAATGGAGGACGGCAGCGCCACTTTCCAAACCGCCAGCGTCTCTTTGGTTCCTGTCCACGGGGATGAAAGAGCTTCCACATTCCTTTCCTAAAAGGTCAGGGGTCATCCCCTGCACTGCACTGCACTGCCTGCCTGCGTGCCTGCCTGCCACAGCTCCTGCATGCTGAGTGACTGGTATACCTCTCTCTCTCTCTCTCTCTCTCTCTCTCTCTCTCTCTCTCTCTCTCTCTCTCTCTCTCTCTCTCTCTCTCTGCCTGCCTGCTGCAGCCATACAGAGCAGGGTTGCATACATTGCGGTGTGGCGTGGGGGGGCTCGTGGTGGCATGCTAAGCTAAAATGGGCTAAGCTAGGTGGCCGAGTTGTGGTCCGTGATGTTGACACGAACACAGCTAAATATAGCTCAGCTCACTGTGACAAGTTTAGGTGACAACACAAACAGTCACACTCACCGAGGCTGAGGGCCAGAGAAGCGGAGTGGGAGTTACTGAACTGAGTAGAACTGGACACGTTCAGCTGGGACTTATCATGTGCAAAGCTTCAACCATCATAGTTATTATTAACTCGTACTTCCTTTAAATTGCACCTTTTTATTGCTTATTAGATGGATGGATGGATGGCTTATTTTTGCATATATTGTGTCATATATAGGCCTATGATATTTTTTTTTGTAATTTCTTCTGTTGTTACTCTCTGTTTAATGTTCAATGTTAGGCACCAATTGCACAAAAGCACATTCCTTGTTCCCAAAAACTAAGGCAATAAAGCTGTTTCTGATTCTGATTATCTGTCATCCCCATTATTACAACGCCTGGTATCTATCATACTAATTATTACAACTCCTATTATCCATCAGACGTATTATTACTTATCGCCTTACTATCCAAACTTCTATACAACGATTCAAAACTTACGGTTCATACTTTTTTCATGATTAGACTTTTAAACCAAGAACAACCTAGCAACCACCCCTCGGACATCCTAGCAACCACCCAAAACACCATAGCAACCAACTAGGAACACCCTTGCAACCACCGAGATATCAACAGAAACCAATTAGAACAGCCAAGCAACCACCTAGATACCCCTAGCAACCACCCAGAGCGCCATAGCAACCACCCAGAATGCCACAGCAAAAAACAACACCCTAGCAACCATCGAGAACACTCGCAACCGTGCAGAACACCCTTAGCAACCGTCAAAAACTTCTTCCACCGTAAACCTAAAAACTAAAAAACGTTATTTTCAGCAAGCTGCACACCACAATCTCCTTTAAAATGGAACGTTTTTCGAGTTGGGATAACAGTTTAGTGTCAAGTCATTGAAGTCCAATACTATAACGCACATACAATACCAATATGCAGTACTGGCGTATTGGAAAATAAACAGGTTAGGATACAGGTGAGAAGACTATTGGTGGGACTGTTGTGGTCACACAGATAGAGACGGTAAACCAGAACAGCAAACTAAAAAGTCACACCAAAGGGAGAAAGAGAGAAAGAGAGAGAATACAGGGAGGATAAGGATTTGGAGGGGGGGGCAGGGGGCAAGGGAAAAAGAGAGGGTGTGTGTGTGTGTGTGTGTGAGGTGTGTGTGTGAGGGGGTGTTAGAGAATTTTTTTTTATTTGGGCCATGAACTTTCCATCACTATGAATTTTGTTCCATTTTTCACGTTGAGTTGCTGCATCCCCCACACACACACACACACACACACACACACACACCGTACTTGATTTCATGTCATCACACACACCGACGCTATCTCTCCAGCGAATGGTTCGTCCGTTAGCTAGCTCGTGGCGGTACGTACATCGATCAAGCCGGTGTCGTCAACAGCTTTTTTTTTGTTTCTTCCTTTCTCCTTCATTTCTTTATTCTTCCTCCATTGTTCTGTTCTGTCGTTGCAATGAAGGGGGAAAAAAATCTCCTCCTCTGGTGAACTGATTGAATTCAAAGTCAGTTGACCCTCGGTGTGATGCCGCCCCCCCCTCCCCTCCTCCCCCCCCCCCTCCCCTCCCTGTCAGCAGAGCAGGTCATTGTGGTTAGTAAAGCATGACCTGTCAACACCCCCCCCACCCCCCACCCCCACCCTCCCCCTCCTGGAGTCACTTGATCTGCGTAAAGACCCCATGGTTTCTTCGGACTACTGTTTTCTCCCCCCCACCCCCACCTTCATCCTATTATCCTCCTCGCTTTTTCTTTACCTCTCTCTGCCC
>PIJE02000974.1:22500-24423 GCA_002895965.2 Coryphaenoides rupestris | reverse complement strand
GCCCACACCGGCCACAGTGTGAGCTATATTTAGCGGGGAGGGCCGGGGGTACTTACTGAGTAACCTTCAGACCACACTCCACCACCCCCCCCCCCCCAACGCAAACACCCCCCCCCGCCTCCCACCCCCACCCCCAGCCCTGCTCCAACTGTCGGGAGGAAGAGAGGAGGAGGAGGAGGAGAGTTGAGGGCTCGGGGATGGAAGGGAAGCGATGCTAGCGTCAGGGAGGAAGGCACCTCTTCCGCTGTCTTTCTCTCTTCTCTATACCCCCCCTCTCACCCCCACCTCCACTACACCACCACCACCGCCACCACCACCGCCACCACCACCACCACCACCGCCACCCATCCCTCCATCTGTAAAGCTTTAAGGCTTTGCCCTGGTTCACAGAACACAGGCCAGAGAGAGGAACTGAAACCCCCCTTTGTGTGTGTGTGTGTGTGTGTGTGTGTGTGTGTGTGTGTGTGTGTGTGTGTGTGTGTGTGTGTGTGTGTGTGTGTGTGTGTGTGTGTGAGGTGTGTGTGTGAGGGGGTGTTAGAGAATTTTTTTAAATTTGGGCCATGAACTTTCCATCACTATGAATTTTGTTCCATTTTTCACGTTGAGTTGCTGCATCCCCCACCACACACAGACACACACACACACACACACACACACCGTACTTGATTTCATGTCATCACACACACCGACGCTATCTCTCCAGCGAATGGTTCGTCCGTTAGCTAGCTCGTGGCGGTACGTACATCGATCAAGCCGGTGTCGTCAACAGCTTTTTTTTTTGTTTCTTCCTTTCTCCTTCATTTCTTTATTCTTCCTCCATTGTTCTGTTCTGTCGTTGCAATGAAGGGGGAAAAAAATCTCCTCCTCTGGTGAACTGATTGAATTCAAAGTCAGTTGACCCTCGGTGTGATGCCGCCCCCCCCCCCCCCGCCGATCCCTCCCCCCCCTCCCCTCCCTGTCAGCAGAGCAGGTCATTGTGGTTAGTAAAGCATGACCTGTCAACACCCCCCCCACCCCCCACCCCCACCCTCCCCCTCCTGGAGTCACTTGATCTGCGTAAAGACCCCATGGTTTCTTCGGACTACTGTTTTCTCTCCCCCCCACCCCCACCTTCATCCTATTATCCTCCTCGCTTTTTCTTTACCTCTCTCTGCCCCCCCCCCGCTTGCCCTGGCCACCCACCCCTCCCCCTAAATCTCAGTAGTACCCCCGGCCCTCCCGGCTAAATATAGCTCACACTGTGGCCGGGGTGGGAGGGGGGGTGAGGGGCGGGGGAGTCAACACCTTAACTGCCACAGCCATCTCAGCCTTTCCCATTCCTGTTCTTCAATAAAGCTCCGTTTAGGGGCCCCCGCCAAAGCCCCGTAACACAACACACGCCTTACAACACCACCAACAGACGATTTATAGGATCTTATGGTGGTAATGAAAGCCACTCCTAACATAAACAAGAACATAAACATTACATAGACATAACATCACATCCAGGCCCTCACCCTGAGCAGAGATTGAACGACACTTGATTAGCATTTTAAGAAACGACTTTCACATAAAGTCTCTCCGTAACGTGTGGTGGCCGTGGTGGTGTTGTGTTGTGCCGCGCAGGAGACGGCGGAGCCCCAGCCTGACGCCGCTGCCCCCGACTAGACCTCTGAGTCTAGGAGGGTTGCCAGGTTCACAGGGAAGCCTAGACACTGTCAACGCACACAGCACACACACACACACACACACACACCACACACCACACCACACATCACACAGCACACCACACACACACACCACACACACACACACACACACACACACACACACACCAAACAAACACACATGTAGATGCTTCATACTGGACCACACTTTGACATGTTGACGGGAGCGCGCCCGATAGCTGTTCTCACATGTCCTAGCCTACATGGTAAACAACTA
>PIJE02000974.1:17500-20000 GCA_002895965.2 Coryphaenoides rupestris | reverse complement strand
ATATATGTATACATCCATGCATATTTATATGTACTGTATGTACTGTAAATATTTTTTTTCTGTGCTGGTGATAATCTAATGCTTGTCCACTGTCTTCCTGTGAGGACACACACACGCATGCACGCGCACGCACACGCACACACACACATACACGCATGCACATACACCATGTGTGTGTGTGTAAAGGAAACACAGCACCAAGTCATGATTGGGCCACAGCCTCCAGCCAGAGCTGGCCTGCTGCTAGCTGACAGACAGACACACACACACACACTACCCCCCCCCCCCCCCCCCCCCCCCCCGCCATTGCTGCTAAAGGTAGACACTCTAAGTCTGACTCGTCCGCGCCATTGGCTGTCTCTAATTCAGACCGGGTCAGCAACAAACAATCTCTCTAAGTTTGACATCGTCAGCTCGCCTTAAAACAACACACATTGTTCCCGCCGGCTTAGTTTATACAAATCTACAGGTTTCTCTATGGACCCTGGCGGCAGCGACTATATTTCCACTTTTTTCTTTCGTCACCGTGGCAAATTGTCAGCTTTGTTTTGTTTTTGCGTGTTTGCTTGGGCTTGAACAATTCTCCATCCCGGCGGCTTCTCGTTCTGCGTCACTAACGTTTTGTACATTGCGGCGAGATACATACATACGAGGTGATCAGTGAGAGCACAACAAAGAGGGGGGGAAAAAAATAAAAAGGTAGAGTTGTAAAAATAACATTCTTGCATAAACAGGGTCTTGAAAACGGGGCAGTGGGCAGCTCGCATTCCTCGAATTTCGTGAAACTTGATCTCGTTCTGAAACGGGAGAAAGCGAGCTTCTGGCCCTGTATGTATGACAGCCTCGCGCGACAGCCAAACACGCAGGAGGGAAGGAGGGAAGGAGGGAAGGAGGGAAGGAGGGAAGGAGGGGAAAGATGAGGAGCGAGATTATAGAGGAGCACAGACAGGAAGGAAGGACAGAGCGCCGTGCAAAGAGGGGAAAGCAGAGCCGACAGTCGCGATGCGAGGGGATGACAAGAGCGCTCAGACGCTTGTTCAAAAAGGAACCCCCCGTTCACATTCCATACCGCTGAGTTCGCCGATAGCTTGCGTGTCATTTCCATGTGCTGTGAGCTCATTCACATGATTTATTGATGATTTTTGTATGTCCACGTCCTTGTCTGGTTTTCAGCTCTGATGGTGTTTTTGCGTTACATATCCTCGCGGAAAAGACTCTATTGGCTAACTAACTAACTAACTAACTAACGTGTCATCAGGCAGATGGACAAACCACCGGTCGTGAACGTCGCAGGTCGGCTACTCTGACCTCCAGGTCATGAATGCTCTTTTTCTTTTTCTTTTTTTTTACAAAGTTTACAAAACCTATACCATGAAAACAAATGAAAACTAGCCCCCTGGCTAATTCTGGCATATTTACAGTACTGTTTATTACTATGCACTGTCCCTAACAAATAAACTGAATAAAAAAAAAAATTAACTAATGGCAGTCATTCATAAAACATCACGATCGTTATTTGTTTTATATCTGCTTTGGGATGTTTTTGACACGACATGCTATTGAATCCCTGTTTTATTGATATTGTTTCAGTCTGTCTACTATGATTATACTGAAGGTATAGAAGTAAGTGATGGATGGATTCCAAGACAACTCTAAATTCCACCGTATCGACCGACGACGTCATTTTGATCAATATGCTGACCTCATGTTAATATAATTTAATTAAAACAGAGATATAAGACATAAGAGCACCCACGACAGGAGTCGTAACACATCTAACAAGATGAATAATGAATATCCATTGAGAGAAAGGAAGAAAGAGAAAGAAAGAGAAAGAGAGGGTGAATGAGAGTGTGAGGTAAGCAGTAGGAGGACTGAGCTCTGGAGTTATCCATTAACACATTTTAACACAGCACTTCCCCTGCTCCTTTGTTTCAGTCTCCAGAGATAAAAACATACTTGTTTCAATGACTGGGACGCCAGAGGGTGGTCTTCCACCTCACTGAATCGCTAACACCTTGAATGTGTCTCTGTGTCTGTGTGTGTATGCAAGCGTGCATGTGTGTGTGTGTGTGTGTGTGTGTATGCAAGCGTGCACGTGTGTGTGTGTGTGTGTGCATGCAAGTATGCACATTGTATGCATGGTGTGTGTGTGTGTATATCTGCTGAGTCTACATTATGTGCATATATTTGTGTGTGTGTGTGCCTCTGAATGCATATGTACCAAGCATATGTGTGTGTGTGTGTGTGTGTGTGTATGTGGGTGGGATGTAAGTAACTCGGTGAGAAGCTCTGCCCTTCTTCGGGAGAACAGGGTTTAAGTTTCAGACGGAGAGTAAAATAGTTAACAGATTGCCGAGCGTTCAGCGCAGACTTCCTTCCCTAATAGCTGTCCTCCACCCGCTTCATGGTCCTCGGCTCCTCCGCCCATCCTCGACTCCTCCACCCGCCTGACTAACGTCTCCTCCGAGCTCAGCCCCCTGTCACCGCGTTGTTCTCA
>PIJE02000974.1:0-10000 GCA_002895965.2 Coryphaenoides rupestris | reverse complement strand
ACGCAAAAAAACAAAAAAACAGCTTTCCTTAGTCCACTTTTAACAAGTCTTCCACGGTTTTATTCACGCACAGGTCAATATTATTCACTTCTTTGTAGCGCAATTTTTGGACAGAAATGTAAGAACTTATTTACATTTACATTTAGGGCATTTGGCAGACGTCATTGCTTTGACATTTTTTCATCATAGTTCTTATTCATATTGTTCTTATTGTTGTATTGTACTTGTTTTTATTAATATAGCCATGTATTTCTCTTTTATTGCTAATTGATTTTAGTTGTGTTTGCTTTTATTGTATGTTCCTCGGCACCGTTGAAAATGAGGGTTCTCTCTCAATGTGTTCTCCGAGGTTTTAAATAAAAGAAATTATGACGATGATTAGCACCAGGCGCTTTACATTTGTTGAGACATACAATCGTATGTCTCAACAAATAGTCTAATCTTCTTCGTTAGTTTTAGCTTAGGCGTGTTGCGTTTCAGCGTGTTCTCCAACGTTAACCTCTCTGCCTCCCAAACTACCCTGGGAAGAGTTGTTTACCACAAGAACAGGGCTGAGAGGAGATATTTCATTTAGCACATCATTTAGCACGACCAAGACTAAAACTGCATGCATGGGAAAAACGAATGAGGGGTCCAATTTTGTGATGACTGACTGTTGGGGGGCGTAAGCTATAGATGGTCTCCACAATATGCCATCATGTGCTAATTCAGTTCATGGTTTTACACCGGGTTAAATTCTCAAAAATAAAAAAAACTTTATTAAATATATCCAGGTGTGAAAGAGGGGTGTGACAGATATAATAATTAGTAACTCATCAGGTCTCATTTAAGTCATATGTTATTGGAAAGATTATTTTGACTATGTCTGCCAACTGAAAGCAACTGTACAGCCCTCTGCCTTAATTGCTATTTTGGGATAAGTCAGCATCTTAAAAAAAAAACCATTTAAAAAAGATATTCTAGGATTCACCTCCTAGCGTGCTAGACGTTGTCTGTGAGGACACTATAAATCCTGGCGGTTAAGAGACGTGTTATGAGAAGTGTCACAAACGGCAGCCTGTAATTTCCAACTTGACTGAACTTCAGGTTCTAATACCTGCTAATCCTAATATAGTCGGTTCTGGATGTAAACACTTACACAGCTGTTATTTTCTACATGTTTTGTATTAAACATGTTTTGTATTAAATGTTATGCATTGTATTAACAATGCATAACAAGATTCAAGATTTCTTTATTGCCATATGTAATAAGTACAATGGAATGCTTACTCCCCATTCACACTACCAGTGCTCAGCATGATTAATTCATTAATTAGTAGGCTAACTCCTTTAACACATAGCATCTTAGCTCATCCTCCATATCCATCCTCCTCATCTCGGTCACGAGGCAAAGCCCTCAGCCAGTGGATGCAGACCGCGACACCGATACGCACCGGCAAGCACAGATACGCACCGATACACACCGATACGCACCAGGTTACTGATAGCCTGCAGGTCACTTAATGCATGCCTGGTCCTATACTATAGTCCATCAACGGCCGGAGGGGAGGAACCCCTAAAAAAGTGCCACAGTGTTTACCGCAGACCGCAGAGAAAGAGAGAGAGAGAGAGAGAGAGAGAGAGAGAGAGAGAGAGAGAGAGAGAGAAAGAGAGAGAGAGAGAAAAACCTATTAATAAATCTGGAGCAGACAGCCTGGCAGAAGTGGCCTGAGGGGGCAGGGGGTGAACCCTGCTCTGGTAAAGATGGATGGATGGACAGAGGGAAGAGGAGAGAGAGGGGGGAGAGAGAGGAGAGAGAGAGAGAGAGAGAGAGAGGGAGACAGAGAGAGAGAGAGAGAGAGAGAGAGAGAGAGAGAGAGAGAGAGAGAGAGAGAGAAATTAAGACAAAAGGAAAAAAGAAAGGGAGGGAGAGGAAGTGGAAGAGTGTTGTGTATGTATATGTGTGTGTGTGTGTGTAGTGTGTGTGTGTGTGTGTGTGTGTGTGTGTAGTGTGTGTGTGTGTGTAGTTGTGTGTGTGTGTGTGTGTGTGTGTGTGTGTGTGTGTGTTGTGCGGTGTAAACCATGGGTGCTGCTTGACGGATGGATGGAGGTTCTGAAAAGCCACAGCTGCCGCATGCTTCCCAGAAAGAGCTCCAGCAGGAAAAGTGGCAGTATGTGGTTCAAGCATCTAGCATCCCCTTACTATTTCTGACCCGCATACTGCACGGCCCGTCAGAATGCGCGGCCCGGTCCAAAAAGCGTCCACATGTATGTGAGTAAATGGGAGCAACATGTGTGTGCAGCGGCATATATGATGCTGTTTGTACCGCCTACACATAATAACAACATATGAAAATGTTGGAGGTTTTTTTTTCCTCTCTTCTCTCTCTCTCTCTCTCTCTCTCTCTCTCTCTTTGGTTTTGTACTTTAATCAGGCTAGTAAATGTAATGGTGTGTGTGTGCATGTGTGTGTGTGTGCGTGTGTGTGTGTGTGTGTGTGTGTGTGTGTTCTCCGCACAGACATGCATGTATGTTCTGCATTCTCCGTGTCTGTTTTCAATCAGTCTATTACACAGTGCAGCATCAGTCTTCCCCTGCCAACTGTAGTAAGTGCAGGAGAGAAAGTGAAAGGGGGGGGGGGGGGGGTGGGGGGGGGGGTGGGCAGGGTTTTTTGTTGTTGCCATTATTGTTTTAGCAAACCCGCTATTAAACGCGAGAATAAAAAGGCTGCTGATTTCACTTGAAGGAGACGTTTTGTTTCGTATCAAAACTCTTTTTAGGAAAAAGTTGTTTTATAAAAATCTAATAAAACAAAAAATCTCGTCGGCAAAATGGCCTTTCGTTAAAATGAATCACTTCATAAAAAAGCCAAGGTGTGGCATGACTCATTTATACATCTTTCAAATGAATTCTGTTAAATTCCAAGTCGTGGGAAAAGGAAGCCTTTATAAGCCTAGCGATGATCAACAGACTCTTTCTGAATTACAACCACTGTTCATTGTACTTTTGAATCATCGCTTGAAACTTTCATTCATGTTTTTCTTCTGGTGATGACGCCTACCATGCTCACTACTTCAGTAAATCAACACACCGCGCTCTGTACTCTGTGGTGAGCATCCTTCTCGCAGTGACACAAGTCGCCGGTTTTGCAGACAACACAATTACACCGCATGTGTGTACAACAGTCATCGCGTGAGTATGTTGAACACTTCAGCGAGTAAAATTGATTTTCCCTTTGCTCACACACACATACATATATTTAAAGAGGGATGCAGTTGCAGACATTCACACAAACAGCCAAACCACCATGTGCAGACACATACAGTAAATGATGCCCTTTCCAAAGGACTTACACTTAAAACATACATGCACAGACACACACACACACACACACACACACTCACACACATCGAATCAAATACACAGTCCAGATCTCCACAAGTACTCCTGTACTCATTTTGTAGGCACACAGGACCAGCCACACCAGCGATTCCATCTTTAGTCCCCAGCATCAGATCACAACTTTCAAACTACACTACATAAACTGCTGAGGAGATGTGTGATTATTTCAAGCCACCACCACAGTAGTGCTAGGTTATTTGCTTCTATTTCACATAACACATAAAACAGTTTTGATGTCGTTTGACGTTTCTGACGAGCGGTCAGAAACGTCTTTCTGTAAAACTCTGTAAAACTGCGCCGACCCGGGACCACCACTAAACGTCGGCGAACAAACCTATTTTAGTCTCGACAACAATGTGCTATGGCAAAGGCTTTAGTTTAAAGTGTTTTGATTATATATTCTTCTTCCAAACTTTGCCGAAACACATCTCAAAGTACTCACAAAAATATTCATGGGATATCTGAAAAGTTACTCCAAAACAATTTCAAATACAATATTTTTGTCATCGTTTATGGTTTGTTTGACACATTTGCACCCCTAAAACACACACAAGCACACACACACACACACACACACAGACACACACACACACACACACACACACACACACACGGGTTGCCCCATGTTATGTTACAGTCCTCTGATCTGATCTCTCTCTCTCTCTCTCTCTCTCTCTCACTCTCTCTCTCTCGGCGTCTCTTTTCCAACAACATTCATTCCAAACGTGACCCCCTCCAACCACCCCCCACACACACCCCCTGCCCTTCACACCCTCCCCTCCCCCGCCCCCCATCATCGCAGAAGGTGAAGCAGTACAAAGAATAGGATCAGAGCTTTTCCGATTCTTCTCCAGTTATTAACTACTGTTTGTCCCACCAGAGGCCTGTCCTTGCCATTAACCAGACTGATGCTCTTTTCTCATGGAAATCAGCCTGCTGCTGCTGCAGCCACCACCACCTCCTCCTCCACCTCCACCACCACCACCACCACCTCCACAACCACCACCACCTCCACAACCACCACCTCCTCCTCCACCACCACCACCATGGTCACTGCCCATAGAGGTGCAAGAAATTGGGGGGCTTTCTTTTTTTTGTGAAGACCTCCCTCCAGCAGCACACAAACAACACTCTCCCCAACCCCACCACTCTCTCGCCCTCTATCTCTCTCTCTCTCTCTCTCTCTCTCTCTCTCTCTCTCTCTCACACACACACACACACACACACATACAATATATATAGTGCTCATTCACACATGTATACATAGAAACGTGCACATATGCACATGTGCTCTTCAAGGAACAAACTCACAACACACATATATCACACACACAGCTGTGTGTGTGCGTGTGTGTGTGTGTGTGTGTGTGTGTGTGTGTGTGTGTGTGTGTGTGTGATCTCTCCCAAACACATTCTCTCAATCACAAAGGCAAACATGAAACGTGCTGCCTCTCAACCACAGCAGCAGCAGCAGCAGCATAGACGTAATGTGAGGCAATGCAAAGGAGTTAATGAGAAGAAGCTGGCTCACTGGACCCAACAGAAAACAGCGTGTTTGTCGGAGGCTAGTTCAAGACACTCCAGTCGCTGTTTGTGTCCGACAACAAAATGAATCATTATGCTGTTTATAGTTCTGGTGAAACAAACAGGTCGTTATTTCAATCAGACAGTTAATAACACATTACCGACAAGAAGAAAGTTGTGTGGCCAACATATCCTACCAAATGTATGTGTTTAGTCGGCCTTTAATTGTAGACCTGTTTGAGCCAGGCCTATGTCATTTAATGATGCAAGTTCAAGATTCAACATTCAACATTCAAGAAGTTTAATTGTCACATACACATACAGGATATGCAGCGAAATTAAAACTACCCTTGAAATGAAAACTTCTAGTTTTAACTATAACAGGGGGTTTTTTTCTAACATATAATATTTTATATCACTTTTCCCGTGATATGTCTTTCTGGATGACGGTCTGTGCTAGCTGTAGCAATTGTAGGATTTAAATCGGCCTAAACAAACTTCACATCTAACGCTGATCCACTGCAAAACAGGTGCATCAACTGTATGCTAACCTCACTCGTCGTAGGCTGCTGTGCCACCACACACTATTTCCCAACGCTGCTTTATTCTGAGAACGCCGACTCGAGAAGGAATTACATTGCACCGGATGGTCTCCATGCGCTAGAACAGCAAAAATCAACACATGGGTCTCAACTTGCAAAAGCAACTGTCAGTAACAAAGCCATTGTCTCGTGACGGTCTCACTTCCATTTCCTTATTATGTAGCTTGAGGCGGTGGAAACGAGCCCTTGATGGAATGATGGCCTATATGGCCCACATATATAGCCCATGCTACACACATCCTATGATCAGGACACTTGTTGGCTTTTAAGCTTCACACAGGCTAACTCCTACATTACACTCCTGCACTACGCCGGCTTGTTCACCTCGAGGGGTGAAACATGATGTGCCATCTGTGTTGGTTTTGCTTAATTTGCAAATAAAGATTAATATAAAGATTTAGAATGATACAGGAGATTATTTTGCTTATTTTGACAGTACCTGAATTAGGCTAAATGTAGACTTAGTGTTGTTTTGTGTCATTCTTGCATTACTAACTTGCAAGGGTGTTACTGATGACGAAACAGACAACATGCATCAGCTCATATTGTGATGCAGTGTTGGTCACCTGGCTGGTCCTGTGAGTATCAGGCTGGGGTCAGATTATGTGTTCACATAATCTTCTGCCTTCAACAATTAGGCCCGACCTGCACATCACAACACACACACTGCTGGCCAAATGTTCTCTCACAGCAACACATTGTTGTTTTTACACTCCAGATACCACTGTGTGTGTGTGTGTGTGTGTGTGTGTGTGTGTGTGTGTGTGTGTGTGTGTGTAATATACAGTACATATCGGCCTATTCTAAAGTCAAGTCAATGTACAACATACATTATGCAGTCACTGCTCGTCTCAATCCGCCTCGACACTTCAGTCAAGAGAGAGAGAGACACACAATGTCACCAAAGTGATGTTGATCTCAGATGAATTCTCCGAAACGTAACAACACAACACTTCTGTGAGGATGACGACACGAACACCCTTCACAATCTAACACAACTTTTTTTTTTTTTTTTATCAAATAGTTCCAGTCTCGTCGCACACCACCAAACACACACCGCGGGACGCCGCCTATCCCCCCCCGATCCTCCGCTGCTCCACGTGATAAATATTCAAGAAATTGCGTAAAATTCGGAAAAAATCGGCGAAAACTCTCCACCGACGTCAATAAGCAACAGCGACGCGACGCGCGACAGACCGCGGCGTGTTTATAAGCCGAAAGGTGAACATTCGCATCATATTTATCGACAACGGGTTCAAGAGAAGGAGGAGATCGAGTAATTAAAAATTAAATACCCAGAGATGCTTGCATGTACTTCCACAAAATGTCCTAAAATTACACTAAAGCGGATTTCGGAATCAATAACAACACATTCACAGCGATTGAACTCTGGAGAATGTCAAGCTGTCAGTCATCGTGTGATAAAGTGTGTGTATAACGACGATATTCTTATTAAAAAAAACACACACACACACACACATGCACATCAGAACGTCGTGCAGCCACATTATGAGTTAAGAAAAAAAAACGAGCAAGTTACCCACCAACAAAGTTTCCAGCACCGCATTAATCATTTCACATGAAACCCTGAGGACGTCCCATGACGGACTTGACGCCGACCTACCGCGGAGACCCCCACGCCGCCTTGCCCGGTCTTCCTCTCTCCGATCTGTTGTTTTATTATTTTTTCCCAAATTTTCCAATAATTTTTCTATATTCGGGGCCTGAGTGTGTGTCTCGCGCTCCTCAGGCTGCAGCAGCACAGTTATGCGCGCGTGCATTGTGGGAGTGTGACGTCACGACACTTTCACAAACTTTTCTTTTTTTTTTATAGAGAGAGGGTTTTACCATTTTAGATTTTAGTTGATTGGGTTTAATTCACATGACACGTGCTACGCGGTTGTTATTATTATATAGGCCTAGTTTCGTTATTGGCTCGGTCAAGGCCTATATATATTTATATAATTACAAATAATAAAAGAATGAGAGACTAAATACTTTATAATAGTCTATATAGGCATATTACTTGTGTAATGATATGAACTTTCCAAAGAAAAAATCTACAAAAATATATTAGGCCTATATATGTGTGTTTGGTTTTAACTAAGGATTAAATAATTGAAAGTTTTGTTTTAATATGCTCAGAAGATTCATTTGGTTGATGGTTAATCATTATGCCAACAAATAGGCTGTAACTTGTTTGTGTTGATTAGGCATAGGCCTAATTATTGTAGCATAATGGTTTGATTTGTTTTATAATTCCTTATTAGAATGTAGGCCTATTGTTTGTTTTCCAATTGGGATTAATCAAAACGTCTCCTATGCCTACATGTTGGTGAATGAATGATTAGGTGTACAAACTATTTCTCATCGACGTTTGGCATTCTTATTTTATCTTTGAACGAAAACGTGTAGAAAAAAGTTATTGCATTGCTATTTTAAAAATATTTATTGTAATTGTCAATAATAATCATACGATTCAAAAGCCGGCGAAGACTTAGTTAATTGTTAAACAACAATTAAAAACAGGCCTAAAATGGTTTCAGAATTAACATGTGGAAACATAAGGAATAACAAATGTATAACAGACCTATTGCAGTACCAAGAAACATCCACATTTCCAATTTGACAAGGCATCATGTTTTACACTTGCATTCATGGCTTAGATTTATGCCAGACGACTTGGATTTACGAGTTGGATTTACAATGCGGTAAATTGATAAACAATGTTGATATTTATCAGCAATGCAATTTAAGAGGGTCCGTTTGTGCAAAGCGCGGAATCCCGTCCGTTTCCGTCACGAGGATAACTGCTGGGTGTGCGGGACCCCCACCACGTGTAGAAACTCCGGTGGTCCCTTCCCCACCTTGTTGTGTTTTGGGGCGAAAGAATTACTTCCAGGGCACATCAAGCCGTTTCCTCGTCACCCCAACCTCCCCTACCCCTCCTCCCCCCTCCTCCCCCCGCCTGAACCCACCCCACCCGCGGGTTAGGTAGACGTGTTTGTGCAGAGAGACAGAGAGAGAGAGAGAGAGAGAGAGACAGAGAGAGAGAGAGAGAGAGAGAGGCAGGGACAGAGCAGTAGGGGGTGGGGTAGCAAGGGGTTTCAATGGGTCTGTGGGCGACTGTGGGGGTCTGCTTGTTCAAATCTCTCCAAAAGGGAACGGAGTACCTGTTGATCTTTCTTTTTACTAAATGGCGTTTTTACTAAATGAGGTATAGAGCACATCGAGAATATAGTCGTAAAATGATGTGCCATAAACATGATAAAAATAGGACATTTTGAGATCACTTCGTTTTAAATCGTATCCTAATCAATAACTGCTTTCAGCCTTTGATACAACAATTGGTTTTGAGGATTATTTTGTAAAGCCAAATAAAAGAAAAACTAGGCCTACATATATAAGATTTAGTTTGATTTAATTAAAGGGCTGGAGTGACTCACTAAATCTAACAATCACCATTTTTATCAAAACATATTTACACAAATGTTGCATACTTTCTAATGAACGTCACATACAAGCCTATTTGTACATCAACGAAATAAAAAGAGCAATTGAGGATGCTTCCTAACAAAAGAAGTATTTTCTGACAAATATAATATATAATCTAATTCTAAACATGTTTTACATAATTATCATTTATTGAAATAGAAATACATTCATGATATATTAACATGAAAAAATGGAATGTGTCCTACCTATGATTTAATAATAACCGGAACCTTTACCACATTTCTAAATGTCTGAAAAAAACCCAACATTTTAATGGTTCTTTGCTTAAAATCAGTTTAATGTATTTTGTATAAACACAAAGTGTACTCATATAGACTTTCCCAGTCATCCAAATGCATACATCTTATTGCCTTTTAAAGGAAACCATCTAAGCTAAGTATATAATATTACAGGCGACAAAGACTATAAACCACTAGATCACCTGCAACAAGTTCATTAAACAGTGCCCACAATCTTTTTCAATTTAGTCCAATCATCACAGTTAAGCAATGGTAGAGTACAATTTCAATTAAAATGAGCAAACAATCAATGGTGTTTAAAATGACTCAGAAATGACTTGAAAATGGCAAAGCTGTCTCTTGTTCCTTTTGGCTCCCAGATGACCTACTAACGTACTTGTGGGTGTAACTTTCTCTGTAATTTTGTGATGAACAAGGCTGTGAACCCAAAACCAAGCAGATCGGTATGAAAGAGAAACAAACCGTAGGGCAATGACTGATTAGATGCGCTGACTTCACAGTACACACAGAAAGACTTCTTTCCATGTGGTGTTGTTTGTTTATCTCAATTACAGCGTGGTTGGGGGCAGATCCATTGCTGTCAAGTGGTGTGCTGATATTTATAGTCCTGGATTGATTTTTAACTATCATTCGACACAACCCAAAATGCTGACTTGCTATATAGCCCCACCTTCTCTGTAAACCTCTTTATCTCCCCCCTGCCTCTCTCTCTGACTCCCTCATCAGTTATGTCTGTCT
>PIJE02000973.1:188427-190927 GCA_002895965.2 Coryphaenoides rupestris | reverse complement strand
AAGAGAGAGAGGATGAGATGGAGTGAGAGAGAGACGGAGAGAGAGAGGGCTGGAGAGAGATAGAGAGTGTGAGAGAGAAAGAAAGGAAGAAAAAAAGACAAAAAAGAGCGAGTGTGATGATGACGAGCAAAAAGGGCGACTGGATACCACTACAGGGCAGGCATGAAAGAGTGAGGCGAGGAGAGCAGTTATAAAAAAAATGGCTGCCAGCAGACCGAGAGCAGAGAGAGAGAGGAGAGAGAGAAGAAAGAGGAGAGAGAGAGAGAGAGAGAGAGAAGAGAGAGAAGGAGAGAAGAGAGAAGAGAGCAGAGAGGAGGTATAAAATGGAAGAGAGAGAGAGAGAAACGGGAGAGAGAGAGAGAAGAGAGAGAGAAGAACCAGAGAGAGAGAGAGTAGCAGGAATATTACCAACGTTTTATATCCTTGGCAATCGATAGAGACATGGTATTAAAAACAGAGCCAGAACAAAATAGTTTCAGAACCAAAAAAAAAAAACCCAAAACAAACAAACAAACAAACAAACAAACAAACAAACACATTCTTGCTGGTTTCTGAGAAGGCATGAGAGAACAAGACCACTGAACTGAATCCGGACGGTCAACCAGCTCAACGTCTCCACAGATGTGGTGGTGCGGTGTTGTCGTGTCGTCGAGAAACTCAAAGCACATATTTTTTCGCCAGCTCACTGAGAACCTACACAGTACATCTCCGCACACACACACCACACACACACACACACGCATGGACACACACGCATGGACACACACACACACACACACGCACTACACCATATCCACCATAATGCATATAGTGCATATTATATTACATTTGAATGCATGGGGCTTTGCTGTCAAAAACAGATATAGCAGCGGCGTGCACGTTGGAGATAAACAGCGAACACACGTCCGCGGAGACGGGCCCCGTGTCATCCATTAGTCACACCTATTAAAACATTATTAGTTATGCAAATGAGACACGGAGACGCACGACAATAAACGAACAAATGCTGCTGCGTCCGTGCGCTTCCTGGCCGCTTACGGTAATCCTGGTCAGTGTGTGTGTGCGTGCGTGCGTGCGTGTGTGTGTGTGCGTGCGTGTGTGTGTGTGTGTGTGGAGGGGGGTTTATCCCTGGGTACTATGGGTGTGTAGCACAGAGGGGGAGGTACCTCTCTATTGTAGGGTCTCACACACAATCTCTCTCACTCTCTCTCTCTCTCTCTCTCTCTCTCTCTCTCTCTCTGGCGGAGGCTGACCAATCCGAAGCGAGCGTGGGGAGAGAACCATGCAGACGCCAGGGAATCGAACTCGGCACCCTGTGAGCGGCCCGCTCTTCACCCTCCGTCCGTCCGCCATGTTGTGAGAACGCAGCTCAGAGAAACACTCTTGATTAATTACTTGTTGACAGACTGTTTCTTCTTCTTCTTCTTCTTCTTCTTCTTCTTCTACTGCATGCAATCAGTCTGTCTGTCTGTCTGTTGTTTCATCTGTCTGTCTTTCTACCTGCCTGTCTGTCTGGTGCCCGCCTGTCTGTCGGTCTGTCTGTCTGTCTATCTGTCTGTCTGTTCTTCTATCTGTCTGTCTGCCTGTCTGTCTGTCTGGTGACTGTCTGTCTATCTGTCTGTCTATCTGCCCTTCTGTCTGTCTGTCTGTCTATCTACCTGTCATTCCATCTGTCTGCCTGTCTGCCTGCCTGTCTGTCCTGTCTGTCTGTCTGCCCGGCGCCCGCCTGTCTATTCTAACCCTGCCGGCGACGGAGAGCGAGATGACCTCTCCCTTTATGTCCAAAACAAACAGTGAGTGCTCTGTGTTTGCCTGGAAGAGTCAATTTAGCGTGACTACCTGCAGAGGCGCCCAATCAAATGGGCCGTACGATGCCCAGGTGTTTACACCGACACACACAGGTAAGGTCAGACAAACCTCGTCCACCTGCGCCGAGGGGCCTTTGCCGTTGTTGCCGTTGCCGAGTGTTGAGTGTGCAGACAAAGACGACGATTAAATGCCTTCATTGTGGCATTTGACGATTTCGTGTCTAAAGCGGCCGTCGCGTTCTCATTAAAATCGGAAGGACAGCACTTTCCTCGTTTGTAAAAGCTAAGGCCAATAATAAGCTCATTCTGGTTCTGATTCTGATTCTGATTCTGATTCTGATTCTGATTCTTCCGGAGACCATAAACATTAGAAAAAAATTCAAATGAATAGCAAATGAGAGGCAAATTCAGGGTTGGTGGGTGGGTGTGTGGGTGGGTGTGTGGGTGGGTGGGTGGGTGGGTGGGGGGGGGGGTGAGAGAATACTTTTGTCCGACACAAAGGAACAGATTTGTGAGAAAGGGAGCATGTGTGGTGACAGTTGGCCCCATCATGTGACACCCCCTTGGCAGACGAGTGTGATCCGGACATGCTGGTTGGCTGGCTGCGGCGGGCTAGGTCACGCCTGATTGGACGGTAGTCAATAGCTCCTCCACACCCCTCTCTCTGTGGGCAGGCTAATCTCTGGGTAGCA
>PIJE02000973.1:178427-185927 GCA_002895965.2 Coryphaenoides rupestris | reverse complement strand
ATTGCTGTAAACGGGCCAAATGGGCTCATTTTGAGTGTTTACCTGATCATTTAGCTGGCCTGTGGACATCAGGGGAATCGAACCCGGAGCCATTTATCCAGCTGCCATGCCCCCCATCCCACTATTCACGCTGTCCACTGTCCCTGTCACCGGGACACTAAACTCACATCTCCAGCGCCCGTGGATCGCGTGTGTGTATATATACAGTATATATATATACAGTCGATGTACAAAAGCGTGTTTTTATTGGCTTGGGCCAGGACACAGATACGACCTCCACGAGACTCGGGTGTCATCATAACTTACGACTCCGTCTCCGGTTCCTCCGTCACGTCGTCGCTGGAAAACGGGTCGGGATCTACTTCGGGGGTTCAAAGCGGGAAGATTTAGTGAGTTCCTTGAAGACACCGGAGAAGCCGCTCTCTCTCTCTCGCGAGGTCCGCTCCTCTCGTCTGAAAACGAATGACCGGGGCGGGTTGTTTTATTTCACGGTTGAAAAAGACCAGAATGACATTTTCAGATTCTTGTTTCGCAGTTTTTTGTTCTTTTCATTCCCTGGATTCTCGTCGGAGTCTTGCGTCACTTTTCATAAATCCTCTCCATAATAAATGGAACCCATTCATGTGTCATTATTTACTGTTGTGAGCCATGTATATATATCGCACCTCTGTGGTTGAATCCTGAAAGACGCCTGAATAAATACAATGCATTCTTGCATCAACTATAACGACTCAATGTTTTATTTCTCACGTTTGCCAGGACGATTTCACTGTGCTGGTCTTCAGGTTTGGATCTAACAAACTGGGATACAACAAGACTACAAGGTTGTACCAACGGCGACCGCTAAAAGCACACCTCTCAGCACATCCTTGTTGTTTTTGCGATAGCCGGTTCACGACGTTCTAACCGGCCTGTTTATGCATAAATAATAAGTCATGAATAAAATAATATAGGCTACGATACCGGAGAATAAAGCTGATCCTGCGTAAACATCCAGGCCCCGACCGACCCTTAACTGCCGCTCGTTGGCGCGCTTTATGCGTTAACGTGTTAACGGTTATGCCGGTTCTTTCCATATTTCATGCGGCAGGAGTGATGTTTCGTGTGTGTGTGTGTGTGTGTGTGTGTGTGTGTCAGGGTTGTAGGGGGAGGCAGGGAACGACAACGAAACAAATAGATCGTTGTAAGTAAGAACGGTTGAACAATTTTCTTTTTGGGAGAATGAGAGGTGAGCGGGTTTATGTCTGCGAGCTCTCATTCCAAAAGGGAGCGTCGATGTGATGAATTCTTAACTTTATTATTAATATTCATATTCGTTCTTGTGTTTGGAACTCTCTCTCCCTCCCTCTCTCCCTCTCTCTCTCTCTCTCTCTCCCTCTCTCTCTGGGAGTTAACTAGTTGCTCGTACGGCCGATACCTTTCCGTACTTTTCCGTACTACTCCGGTAATGGGTGGCTTATTAGGCTACACGGTGGACTCGGTTACACAAATGTCAGGCAAGCACGTTGGCCGGTGCCATGACCAACAGACACGAGAGGCAGGAGGTCCCGGGCCTAACAATAATCAATTAATTAATCGTCGGCATTAATGCTATCCGTTATTGGAGCGAGGATGTTTACGCTTCCATCCGACACGGCCCGAGTTTGTTCGCTTGAAACGGAATCTCATTAACCTTTCTGCTCCCCTAATCGTATTTAATATCTCGGCGAAGGGAAGATGGGAAACGTTTGTTTAATTTTATTTTTATATTTTTTTCTCCGTAATAACGTTCATTTCTATTCCAAGTGCTTTTCCCCTCTGTCGAACCGAGAATCGGTATTAAATTGGGATAAATTGGGTTTGATGTCTTGGATAGCAACTTTGGATTAGCATATATATGGCTCCTTGCATCCAGCCGACGGAACAGACGTTTTCAAAGGAGACCGGCTATCGCGGCACGGCTACATAGCATTTGAGAGGCAAATGATGCTAGACAAATACCAGAGATAAGCAGTGGGATTAAGCAAATCCTTCACTTAGCATGTTTCTCTTTCACCTTAGACATTACCAACACCTCCGCCACTCTTTCCCATAGCGCAGACTGGAACTTTCACTGGTGAACAAACGCATGTTCTACATACATTTCCATCACATTTACACATATATTGGGCACGGTTCTCAAGTGCGGACCAACTCATAGATTTCAGAGGATTAATACGTTGTTGTCGGCCTATACCCATACTGGGCCTTAACATGATGTTAATACCGTCTGAATAAGTAATACCTGATGCTGTACTAGCGTCCGGGACTGGTTGTACTTCGGCGCATCAAAACAAATCTTATGTAACGGAACAAAATGCGCAATCATTCAGTTACTTCAAGTACATGCTTTTCAATTGCAAATCAGACGAGCATGCGGGTAATGAAGTGACCCTCTCTTAAGGGCCAACTCCTGTCCATAATTGAGGGGAGAAATGTAGTGTGTGTTACATCATGGGGCCCGGAGAGAGACGCAGATAAATCAGCCTGTTGCAAGAATGGCAATTCAATTCAATTCAATTCAATTCAATTCTTTCCATTTGAATATAAGTAAAAATAGAATTGAATTGATTGCAATTCATTCTATTTCGAATATAATTAAAAAATCCAATAGAAATAGAATTCAATTCAATTCATTTTATTTAATTCTATTTTATTTTATTCAATTGCATTACATTTTACTCCACAGGGGTTTGATAAAGCCTGTGGCGTCTTACACAACTGGAAGGTCACTCAGAGTCCTCCTAATCAGGGTCAATCAACCTTCAGCAAGGCGATTAGGGGGGGGGGGATATTAAAATGATCCCCACGTCACGTCACCGTACTTAATTACCCCTCGACACCGGTCTTGATTAAGCGCGGCGGACGAGGGAGCAAACTAGTGTGATCGTGCGGCGTTTCTACAGGGTTCACTTATAGACCGGCGGCGGCGGCGGCGGCGTATAAATTAATCACGCCGCTAAGGAGCCGTCAACGTAGGAAATATATAAAAGACTTGACGCTAAAAGTCCCCCCCTCCCCCCCCCCCCTGTATATAATGCTTGGGCCCCGTTTACACCAACAGATCGGTACCAAATTAGATCGGGCCGTAGCTTTGAATTATGTCCTCTCTCTGTCTCCGTCCTAGCGTGTGCTATCGACGGCGGGGGGGGGGGGGGGGGGGGGGGGGGTTGGGAGGTGGGCTTCTTTTTAAATAATTACATATTGATGAGTAATTGACCGACGCTCACCGCCGCATGTAACATCACGGCCGGCTGTTTTTCCCTGTTATTCTTTTCACTTCAATCTGGTCTCCCCCCCCCCCCCCTTAGTCTTTAGCAGGTCTCTATATTTTTCCTCTACATCTCCGTCCATCTCTCTGCTCTCTCATTCACACTCCAGTTCTCTCTCTCTCTCTCTCTCTCTCTGTTTTCTCTCCTCTCTCCTGCAAGAGCAACATTCTCTTCCTCTCTCTCTCTCTCTCTCTCTCTCTCTCTCTCTCACTCTCTTTCTACCTCTCTCTTCTCTAGTAGGGTATGGTAAACAGAGCGTGTTCTTGCAGGAGAGAGCAAAAGCATGCTCTGATACCCTCTCTCTCTCTCACACAGTCTCTTTCTACCTCTCTCGCTCTCATTTTCTCCTCCTCTGCTACCCTACCCTCTTTCTCTCTCTCTCTCTCTCTTCCTCCCTCTCTCTCTCTCTCTCTCTCTCTCTCTCTCTCTCTCTCTCTCTCTCTCTCTCTAGCTCACTCTGTCTCTCATTCTCTCGTCTCCTGCAAGAGCACGCTCAGCTACCCCACCCTCTCTCTCTCCGCTCTCCGCTCTCTAACTCTCTCTCTCTCTCTCGCTCTCTCTCTCTCTCTCTCTCTCCGCTCTGTATATGCGTATGTGTATATGTGTCTCTCTCTCCCCCCGCGTCGGACCACCCAGACAGTTGTGTCTGTATGCTCCAGCTGTTCCCCTGCTGTGGGCTGCCTTAGCGCCAGCGCAAACGTTAGCGTTACTTTGTTTCCGCGTGGCTAAAGACTGGAGCCAGCTTCTCCTCCCCGTTCCCCCCCCGACCCCCCCCCCCCCGACCCCACCCCGGCCTGCACGATCACCCCATCTCTTTCTCGCTCCTCGCTCTCTCTCTCTCTCTCTCGTCTCTCTCTCTCTCTCTCTCTCTTCTTCTTCTACTTCTTCTCCCACCCCAGTTCACCCCTCCCTCCTCCAGTGCAGAGAAAGATAGCTTTTGTGTCCGGTGCAGGTGTCCCTCGGGTGGGTGAAAGGGGGCCGTTGGGGGGTGGGTGGGGGAGACTATGCTGTCAGGATTGGGGGGCTGGGGTGTATAGGGGGGGGGGGGGGGGGGTGTATGGGTGGTGGGGGTGCGGGGGTGGGGTGGGGGGGGGTTATTCATCCTTGGCTCCCCCACCTGTGGAAGGTCCTGACCCGCATGAGTCAGACGGTCCCTGCTGGGATGAGAGAGGGGAACTTTTTGTTTAGCCTCGGCCTCTCTCTCGCAACTCTCTCTCTCTCTCACTCTCTCATTCACTCTCGCTCACTCGTTGCACTCACTCACACACTTGCTTTCTCTCTCTCTCTCTCTCTCTCTCTCTCTCTCTCTCTCTCTCTCTCTCTCTCTCTCTCTCTCTCTCTCTCTATCTGTCTCTCGCTCTTGCTTGCTCTCGCTCTCACTCTCTCTCTCTATCGTATATATCTGTCTCTCTGTCCCTGTCTCTCTGGCTCTCTTGCTTTCTCCCTCTCTCTCTGTCTCTTTCTCTCTCTCACTAGATCTCACTCTCGTGCTCTCTCTCTCTATATATACAGTATTTCTCTCTCTCTCTCTGTGTCTCTCTGTCTCTCTCTCTCTCTCCTTCCTGGGTGATTGGTGGTTCTCTACTCATCCTCCCACGCTGCTCTCCACTCCAGACTGCAGGATCGACCATTTTTTGCCTCCCAGGTGAAAATGTATGTGTATGTGTGTGTTGTGTGTGTGTGGTGTTGGGGGGGGGGGGGGGCGACAAGAGTGCTGAATGATGAGTCAAGTGAATGGGCTGAAATGCAGGCCTTGAATCGCCATGAATGAGCGCATACAGACGGCGGTGTGTGTGTGTACGTGTGTGTGTCCAAGTGTGTGTGCGGAGAGAGAGAGAGAGAGAGAGAGAGAGAGAGAGAGAGAGAGAGAGAAGAGAGAGAGCGTGAGAGACACACTGTCCACTAAGTGCGGGTTGCACGGTGAGCTTGTTACAGCGTTGAATGGACACGAGTGCAGCCCGCCTGCAAGCGCGTACGAATAAAGTTTCAATTCAGGCAGTGGAAGAAGAAAAAAATTCAACCTGGATTGGTCCGCGGCGCGGTAATTGCCTGTGTGAAACCACGACGTCCAATCTGCCGCGGAAAATGTAATCTCCACATCATTTTAGGGTTAGCGAAAAACCAAGCGAAAAATTGCCCAGCTTCCATTGCCCAGGAGGGAGACACACACACACACACACACACACACACACACACACACACACAGGAGTGCGTCTCGGTACGTCGCGCCAGGACACGCTACCTAGCATACACCAGCCACCTCAGATGGTTTCGCTTCAGCCTGTTATTGTCAAATGTAATATTAAAAGATCCGGTGAGTTTGAACAACAAATTGCTTGAAAGGAAAACATTGTGTTAATAATAAACAGGGCAAGCGCTGCCCAGAGCCAATCCAGTCTCCGTGCGGCAAAGATAACCCAATCCATCTGTCCAAGATTGAATATTTAGAGCGATTATTGTTGTTGTTGTTGTTGTTCAGGAGTGCACTCTGTGGCTAACTAAATCGGATTCCGTCTGGGGCATTGTGCTACCAGGTGAGCCCCAATTATTCCTTCCTTCCGGGGGAGTTTTCCGTCCACTGTGTTCCCAGGACAGCCTGTGGGAGGGACTACCCCCCCCCCCCCCCCCCCCACCAGATGGGTCAAGATGGGGGTGGGGGGTCAGACCCAGACCCAGACCCGAACCCGGACCCGAACCCGGACCACCGCGCTCCCTGTGGGCGGGACCCTTCAGTCCAGATGAACCCCAGGCAGACAGATACGACTCTTCTCGTCTCCAGGCCCTGCGACCCACTCCCCCACCCCCCCCCATCCCCCCCACCCCACCAGCACCACCAGCACCACCAACACCACCAACACCACCAACCCCCCTTACCCAGGGAGTAGGATCGATGCCATGTATGGGCGTGCACACACACAACACACACACACCCACACACACCACACACACCACACACACACACACACACACAGACGCCGAAGCCAACAGCCAGAACGGTGGCAGCAATGCACAACCACAGTGTGAACAATGTGAACAACAACAACAACAACAATAAGAACAACAACAAATATGAATAGCACAAAAGAGTGTCTTTGAATAGAAGTCTCACACCACCGGGGGGGTGCGTCTAACTATCACAACAACAATAACAACAGCAACAACAACAACAACGGGAGGTTTTCCCCGTCGTCCATCGAGGCTTTCTCTCTCCCGCCGAGCGCTTAGGAGACGACTGAGGGGGTTGAGGTTCTGCGGGTGGCGGTCCCTAGCCCCCTCGCCGCGGCCTGGCTGGGGGATTACTCCCCCTTGCTCAAGGTGTTCCAATTATCCGTCAACGGAAGAACCGGGAAATTTCTCTGGTTCCCCCGAAGAGCGGAGGTTTGTGTGAAGTGTGTCGCGTGTGTGTGTCAGCGTGTGTGTGTGTGAAAGGGTACACAGTTTAAAAAAAGAAAGGGAAAGAAATTGTGGTACAATACATGGTTGTACAATTCTTCTCAACGCTTTTCATGCCCCATCTCACCCACTCCCCCCCCCCGCCCGTCCAGTAATACTAGCATTGGGCGATATTGAATACGGCACTCAAACAAGAGAGGGTGTGAGATAGAGAGAGTGTAAGAGGAAGGAAGAGAGAGAGAGAGAGAGAGAGGGAGTGAGGGAGAGAGGAGGGAGGGAGGGACGGAGAGAGAGATGATCTTAGAAGGGAAGGGATCCCTGGTGGAGGTTGCCGTGCTGACTTTACATTTCTCCGTTGAAATTTGAATCTCGTAACCATACTCTCGTTAGGGCGAGGTTAACCAACACCTCCCTCTCTCCTCTCTCCATCTCTCTCTCTCTCTCTCTCTCTCTCTCTCTCTCTCTCCCTCTCTGCATCCTGGCGGGGGGGGGGGGGGGCGGGGGGGGGGGGTGCGGGCGAGTTGAGATCACAAACACAATTACACACACACCACCCCCACCCCTCACCACCCCCACCAACCCCGCCTCCCCTTCCCTCAGTGGAGACAAGCGTCCGTGCACGCACACGCACGCACACACGCACACACACAAATGCACGCACACACACACACACACGCTGACACACACACGCGACACACTTCACACCTCCGCTCTTCGGGGGAACCAGAGAATTCCCGGTTCTTCCGTTGACGGATAATTGGACACCTTGAGCAAGGGGAGTAATCCCCCAGCCAGGCCGCGGCGAGGGGGCTAGGGA
>PIJE02000973.1:128427-175927 GCA_002895965.2 Coryphaenoides rupestris | reverse complement strand
TCTCATCTCTCTCTCTCTCTCCTCTCTCTCTGGGCTATTGGACATCAGTCCAGCCGGGAGGGTCTGCTGTGCTTCACTGGGCAATTAACCACATTGAGAGTGAAAGCTCTAATCAATTCCTTCTCCATCGCACACGCACACATACACACACACATAGACACGCGTAGACACACACACACCATTAAGAGTGAAAGCTCTAATCAATCTGTTCTCTTCTCGCACACACACACACACATAGAGACACATAGACTCACATAGACACGCATAGATACACATGGACACGCGTAGACGACACACACGATACACATGCATATAGACACACCACACACACACACACATAGACACACATGCACACTGCACGCATGCATAGACACACACAAACACACACAAACACACATGCATGAATATACTGCAGTCACACATGCATACACATGCATATAGACACACACACACACACATACAGACAGACACGCACATGCACGCACACACACACAACAATGTATGCATTGTCCTTTTCAAAACACCGACTACAAAATACAATCACACACACGCACGCACACCGTTATTGATACGTCAAAAATATATAACATATATACATGTACCGTATGACAACCCAGCCACCGAACCTACATGTATAACCATGAGTCCCACGCTGTGCCGTGTTTAAAAGTTAAAGGCGCAGCAGACACAGCATGGCTCTGGTTAGCGGACGCTGTGATGTGGCGGTTGCCATGTTCAGTCCCTGTCACGACGCGCGGGGAGAGAGAGAGAGAGAGAGAGAGAGAGAGAGCACGCTAGCACATTAGCTGCTCCACCCCGCCGCAACATTATTACAGGAAAACTAAAATGGTGTCTGCCTCCATTAGTGAAGTGTCGCTAACGTTGCCAAAGAAGATAATGAAGAGATAACGCAGGACAAGATACTTTATTAAATCCCAGACATGGATGTCCTTCTAACTGCAGTGAAAGAACATACAAATATGATCAAATATGGATATGAATGGAGTCTCATGTCCGCAATATGATACACATGCATACTGTACATTCAATGTGAGCCGCTTGGGATTATAGTGTCTGTTACTGTAAATGACTATTGCGTCTCGAAAGTGTACATTTAATTGCATATAACCACAGGTGTTGGCCTTGGACTCGTAATCCAATCCAATGTCTTTATGGGTGCGTATCAGGTTTTTGCAGTAAAACACCTTCTAAAGAGGGAGGGAGAGAAGTATTTAAACGGTGGTTTTAACCATCTGCATTTCTGGGGGGTTGCTGCGATACGGACTGTCTATCGATTCACGAGGAGGGGCCTTAAACAAAGTTCAGTTCCAGCAGGGGGGGCGAGGGGTCCTCCAACCAACGGCCCCGCCCACCCCACTCCCAGTCCACAGGGAGATGCGGGGGTCAACGGTGAGATATTCATAGCCTGCTCCTTCTCTCAAAATACCCCCCGCAGGAGGAACCCAAGCTCCCGGTGGCCAGGAGGAGAGGACCCCCCCCTGGCAGGTTAAAGGTCAGCGAGAAGAAGTCAAAGTTTACAGCCCTGAGGGGGGGGGCGTGACGGAACCTCTCACCACTGGGTCGATCTCCACGGCGTGGAACTTAATGATCTTTCTCACCATTGGCCTGTCCTGGGGTTAGGTTGCTTGATATTAACTGTTGTATCAATATCGCCAGCCCCTTAGCTGTATGTTCAGGGCTAACTGTAGCCATAACAAACTATTAGCATAAAACCACGGCGAAACTCGCGTAACGTTTTGACCCGGCAGGTCAAACATCGTGCTAGCTGCTAGCTACGCCCGTGTGTACGTAATCGTATGTGTTCTATTCATACGTGGGCACGCGGCGGGATTTAAATGGAGGCACTGCGTAAATACCATGTCATGCGCGAGCCTCGCTTTGGATTTATTGACCCGTCCGATATCGACCCGGCTGTCTTTGTTCGCGCATTCATTGGCAAGTTCGGAGCTTTGATCGTCGGGAGTGTTATGCTAAATCTACATCAAACGCGGAGGGGGGAATCAATAACTCGGGCCTCGCTACCGGAATGATAATGAAATCAGGATGATAGCTGGGATGCCGGTGATCATGACATATGGCTCTCTGGTGTCCATGAGGCTGGATGGTGGGGGAGGGGGGGGGGGCAGAGGATGTTACCAAATTCATAAAAGGCAATTTGTGTAAATCATTAAATAAATACATTCCAAACTTTTCCTGAGGCGTCCATGTGTTTCCCCCTTGAGTTAACCACTACTACAGGCTACAGTGTGAACACAAGGTTGCCAGAAACAGAATTCGGAAAATCCTGAGTTGAAACTTCGGAGTTTGTGAAGGAGTTTAGCGAGATGCTAACAACCTGTGTCACGATTCATTCTACGTACGGTTAATATAGGACCTGTTGCTATAAAAACGGAAGCCCTATACTGTGAATATTTTCTTTTCTTCGTTGACATTTACATCGACATTTACATGACATTTACGTTAACATTTACATTTACATCGCAGCGACTTACATTTCTGTCCCGTTGTTCCTCTGCATCCATTCTATGTCGGACTGAGTCGTGTCTCTGAGGATGTACATGTTTAGCCGTTGTAATAGATTAAGAACCATAATAACCTTGTTGCGCCTATACATCGTTTTGAATGTTTTGCTGATCTCGCCCAAGGTATTTTGTAAGGGGATATTTGCTTGACTTGCGGTGTTGCGTGGCGGAGATTTGTTTGAAAAACACAATATAACACACATATAAAGCGACCGGTTATAAAACATAAACACAAACGCATGAAGGGCTTTTTCGTTGTTGTTAACGTGTTGAATCCGTGCGTTTGTTCGGCCTTTTCGTCGGTGCAGCGCACGCTAAAAACACGTCGCGCTCGCCATTATAAACATGACAAAAACCATCAGCGGCCACGTGATCACACCTACAGTAGCTACCATGCAGGCCACGTGCGAGGTTGCCCGTTGTAACATAGAACAATTCAATTCAATTCAATTTCATTTGTATCGCCCTTAATCCCAATACAGTCTCAAAGGGCTTTACAGGCCTGATTATTAAGATAAGATAAGATAAGATAAGACAGAACTTTATTAATCCCGAAGGAAATTATTGTGCCAGGTTGCATCGGCAATAGAATAAAACAATAGAGAAATAAAGAGCAGAATAATACAAACACATGTACACATTTACAGTAAGTCTAAGTCCTAGGAGAAGTATAAGTAGGATACAAATGTAGGTGGATTATGGGCCAAAAGTGATTTATGACATTTAGAACATTTGTTTTCTATTCATATTTCTATATTTGTATGTGTGTGTGTGTGTGGGGGGGGGGGACACACACACATATATATGATGATTACAGCCTATGAAAAATATTCATATTGTGGTGGATTTGTTGTTGTTGTTGTTGTACATTGTGGCCCCCCCCACACCAAGAAGCAGACCCCCAAGACCCAGGAGCCAGGAGCCAAGAGCCAGGGCCAGCCAGGAGCGGCCAGGAGGCCAAGGACCCAGGAGCAAGACCCAGGAGCCAAGACCCAGGAGCCAAGAACCAGGAGCCAGGACCCAGAAGCCAGGACCTAGGAGCCAAGACCCAGGACCCAGGGGGACCCCAAACGCGTGTGTTTGAAGTTGCCGCTGCGCCGCCTGATAGGCTGACGCGCGGGAAGAAAGGAGCTGGCGCGGCTCCCTCGGTAACAGACAGCCAGCCAGCCAGCCGCCGGAGAGCTCAGTCCTCCGCCGTCGTCCTCGTCCTCCTCGCAGCTCCACGAACGAACGAATCATCGAATACCTTTATTTTTTATTTAATTTATTCGGTTCTCCGGGACAAGATGTAACTCCACCACTACCACTACGACCATTAGTATTATTATTAGTATTAATATTATTATTATTCACGACGTCATTCATGTCGTGCGACAGAGCCGGAGCCGGAGCCGGAGACCGAGGCTGCTGCTGCCGCCGCCGCCGCCGCCGCTGCTGCTCCTCCTGCTCCTCCCGCCGCCGCTCCTGCTGCTTCTTTTTCGGATGGAAGTTACTGTCGTTGTGATGGCGAACTGTTGTTGTTCTTTTGACGACGATGTTGTTGTTGTTGTTGTTGTTGTCGTCTCCGAGTGACTTCGGCTTTAGTTTCGACCCCCCGTCGCCCGGCGGACTGCGCTATTAGACGCCGTGTGTTTTTATTCGTGAGGGGGGAACGGAAACCCGCACTACTACTACGACTACGACGACCACCACCAGAGAGAGAGACCCGCCGCCGCCGTTGCCGTTGCTGCCGCCGCTGCTGCTGCTGCCGGGGATTTAAATCATCGTCGTCTTCGTTTTCGTTTTCGTCGTCCTCGCCGCCGCCGTCGTCGTCGTCGTCGTGTCGGGCGATTTTTTCCCTCTCTTCCCATGTGGCCATTCTTTTTATAGCGTTTTATAACATTTTCGCTGGGGGCTGGAATTGCACGATGAGCAAAGAACGACCCAAGAGGAACATCATTCAGAAGAAATACGTAAGTCGAGCCCGCATGTAAACGACGTGTGTGTGTGTGTGTGTGTGGCTGTGTGTGTGTCTTATTTCCCCGCCACAAAAACGCATAAACTTTTGCATTTTGCCATAAGCTGCTGTGGAGGGGGGCTGCTGAATTTGGGTCGAATAGCCCATGACAATTTATTGTAAGTTTTCCAGTGTTTTTAAACAACACAAAAGAGTGTGGCTTTATTTTTTTAATTTCATTTCATTTAAAGAGACAGCAGTGTTTATTCGGCGTCGACTTTGTGGCTGCAAAGGGTTTCCTCGACATCGGACATTTTTTTTGTGTCNNNNCCCCCCCCCTATAGTTGGACACGTTGTCCCCACGTATAGGCTGGCGAGGGAAGAATACGGAGAAATGTGTGTGTGTGTGTGTGTGTGTGTGTGTATATTATATATATATATGATTTATTTGGATTGTTTTCAGGATGGCTTTGTTTGTCCCCCCCCCATGGTGTGTGTGTGTGTGTGTGTGTTGTTGTGCTGTTCTTGTAACATGTGTGCATCATCATCATCATCATCAGCCAACAAAGCATGTATAAAATGTTGCCATATATATATAATATATTGTGGCCAGGCCGACCAATGACAGGGTCGCTACAATATATATAACATATATATATATATATATCTCTGAACGCCGACATCGTTGCTATTGGTTGTGTGGCTCTTTAATTCTCCCCCCCCCCCCCGATAAGAGTTGGAAGGGATAGACTAGAGATGATGATGACTACGATGATGATGATGAAGAAGAGTAGTGGTGACACTGGCCACTTTGATCGGTGTCGGTAGTTTGAGTTTGTCGGTGGTCTGTCTGTCTCTGTCTGTCGGTCGTGTTTCTCGATCCGCGTCTCCGTGGTGCGCCTCGTGTTGCGCGGCGTCTGCGTGTGACCTCTGTGTGCGCAAATGGCTCCAGATACGGAGATGAGAGAGACACACACACACACACAGACAGAGAGGCACACAGACACACACACACACACACACACAGCGGACGCGTAATGCACTATTTTGTCATGACTTGCAATGGGGTTAGTGTTGAAAATAGTGACGATTGCACGCCAACACACACACACACACACACGGGGGTAACCCTAGATATTTTTCCCGTTTAGGTGATGCAATGATCTTAAGATTGAGACAGAGGCAGAGTCGCATTGCAGGGGCTCATGTATGTACCAAGCGATGGCAAAGAAGCAACCATTTTCTCTCTCTCTCTCTCTCTCACTTACACACACACGCCGGTGAATGTACAAGGAAGGGAGCTACGCGTTGTAGTCACGTTGCGATTTCATGTGATCGCAGTGTGTATGTGTGTGTATGTTGTGTGTGTGTGTGTGTGTGTGTGTGTGTATAGGGACGCATTTGCCATTCATGCGGCCATTCAGACCCGGACCCCCCCATGCTGTGAAGCGCATTTCAGCACCCCCTGTGGAGCGTTTTTGTGTCCAGACGACACCCGGGGTCCCAAGAGTTTTGTAGCACTTCTTCTTCTTCTTCTTCTTCTTCTTCTTCTTCTGCTCGACGTTTTGAGGGCTGCCGCTGAGGGATCGTCGCCACTTTGTCGACACTTTATTGCTTTTAATTGCACGTCGCCAGGCCTATCATCATCATCATCATCATCATGTCACCAGAGTTCCTGCCCTCCCTCTCCTCCTTCTCCCCCAAACTGGCCACATCTTTTCAAAACCTCCCCTAAAATCGCTCCTCCGGTGATTCAGCAGACACACACACACACCCCCACACCATACCCCACTGTACTGTACTGTACTGTCGTTTGGTCCCTTAATAGCCACAGCAAATGGCCCCATTGCAACAGGTCAAATTGCAAATGTAACTGTTTCGCTAGATTCGAGCACAGGCATTAGTCTGAGTTGTAGGTTACCCCTCCTCCTCCTCCTCCTCCTCTCCTACTCCTCACAGAACAGATTTATATCTCCTTGCGTGACATGATCTATTACGTTAGCCCGGCTAAGTCCTAGGAGTGTTAATATTGACGCGGCCCGAGTACAGTTTGATGGGCTACACATGCACACATGCACATCTTGATGCCATTTCCTGAAACAAAGGCCCCAAACGATTGCCACCGACTTCCCTACAAAAATAAAAACCGACTGATGATGGGTGATGTTAGTAATATTGCGCAAGTCGCACGCTGCTAGCTGGCCCGTGGTCATAACTTATTACCAATTAGACACAGACATTACTGTAATGTGAAGAGTGTAACGGGCCACTGTAAAGGCATCCAGTCCTATACATAACCCAACATTTACCACCCTTTATAGCTGACGGTTTTGCCTATTCATAACTTGCTCGCGCCGAGCAGCATTAGAAGCGTTCGTGCGTGTGTGTGTGTGTGTGTGCGCGTGTGCCGGTGTAACATCTGCCAGGGGCGTGTTTTTTTTCTTCTTCTTCTTTTTCTTTATTTCTTTCTTTCTCCCCTCTCTTTATTTTCCTGCCGGCGTGGACCAATCGGTGACCACAGATGACAAAACAATAACGACAACCTTAGGGAACTCCGTTTCACATCTCTAAGCAACACACACACACACACGCACACATGCACACATCACACACCCCTCAGCGTCGAGACTGTTGGTCCCTCTACTGACTATACCCCGATTGCCCTCCCCCCCCCACCCACACACACACACACACACATACCTTAATTAGCGTAGGACAATTATACATGCTTGGCTAAACCATTTCCCCAGAAACACAAGGGTTAGTTTGTTAGCCCCCCCCCCTGCACCACCACGCCACCACCGCCCCACCCACCCCTGCCTGATGCACATAACAAACTCACCCTATCTGCAAATGTTATTAAAATTTGGCAGTCATTAAAAGAGGAAGGGAAGGGAAGGGCGGGAGGGGGGGGGGGGGGGTGCGTGATACAAGCAAACAAGGCAACGCAATTAGCCTTTCCTCCATGTTTGATAGGAGCCAACGTGAGCAGGAAGGGGGGCGGTGGGGGGGCCACGGAGACATGCTGTTTCAGGGCCCTTTAGTTTCCCAGAATGCATTGTCATTAGCGCCAAATTGACCCGAGGTTTCAGACACAAGCACTCATCTCTCTCTCTCTGTCTGACTCTCTCTCTTTCTCTTTCTCTCTGTCTCCCTGTTTCTATCGCTCACTCACTCTGGTTCCCCGTCAAAATGGAATGAAACAATTTATTTGTGTGTTCAATATACTTGCATGCTCTCCTTCGGCTTGCGGATGGCAGGGCTAGCTGGCTGGCTAGCTGGCTGGCTGTGTGGGTGGTGGTTGTGTTACAAGCGAACCGGTCGGCAGTAATGTGTGGGCCATGTTGTTTGTCCCGTCTAATACAACATGACACAGTGTGTGTGTGTGTGTGTGTACGCATGTGGTGTGTGTACGCATGTGTGGGTGTGTGTGTGTGTGTGTTGTACGCGGAGAGCGAGAGACTCTGGGACCGCATGGCAGAGAGCAGTGTTGTTCAGGCCAGAGCCCATTTTGTGCCTAGTCGGCTCTTCCTGCAGCCGGGCCCAGCTGGAGCTGTAGCTCGCTGATTCAAAGGAGATGTGTGTGCGTGCGTGTGAGTGTGTGTGTGTGTGTGTGCATGCACTTTTGTGTGTGTGTGTGAGACAAGCACAGCTGCTGCAGGGGCCTTTACAAATGTAAAGAGGCCGTCAGTGTTTGTTTCATCAGGCAACTGATGAGGGCCAAGATGGACATCCATTGCTGCATGTGTGTGTGTGTGTGTGTGCGTGCGAGTGAGTGAGTGAGTGTGTATGTGTGTGTGCACATAAAGAGGAAACCAAAATAGAGAGAGGGGGCTGAATCAGGGGTTCACTCACTGGCACAGACCCCCCCCCCCCCCCTCCCTCACTCCCCTAGTCTCTTTCTCTCTCTCTCTGCTCCTCCATTCCTAACACTCCCAAATGCTCCTCTTTACCCCCTGACTATTCCCAAATCTCTTTCTCTCTATCCCCCCTCTCCCCTTGCTCCCCTCCCCACACACACACACTCTCACTCCCCTTGCTCAACCCCCCCCCCCCCCCTTTCACCCGTTTTTGGCTGTCCCAAGTGTGGGGGGGCCCCCCAGCACGGGCCTCTGAAGAGCCAGAGGTCCGTGGGGTTATTTTCTCCACCGTGCCCCAGCTTCAATGCGCTTCATTTAACCTTATGTTTCAATGGCAAATGCTTCTTCCTTCACGCCCCCCCCCCCCCCCCCCCCCCAAAAACCCCGCCCCCTCCGCCCACCCACCCACCTACCGGTCCCCCTCTCGCTCACGTGCACAAACATGCCAGGAGCCGCCACCGCTGCTGTTGCCGAACCCGTGCCTCCTCCCCATCGTTATGGTGACGGAGCGTACTAATGCGGCCTCCATTTTTATTTTTTTTTACGGCCTATTTGTTTAGCTTTTGTTCATCGGGTGACTGCAATAGACTACGTGGATGATGAGGTGCGGATGTGTTTTTAACTAGTATGCACGTTCGATATTAAACGGGCTACACACACATGGCCCCGCTCTGCCCTGTCTGGAGCCTTTCGGGAATTTTAAGAATGCTTTTTTATTAGCGCCAGTGTTGTAAATCCCACCAGTTAAAGTATCTTTTTATTAATTAATTGAGCAATACATGCACACCGTGACGTGTCGGCTAGGTCTCGGTCCGTGTGTAGCGTGCGGAGCGAGACGGTATCTGCACACCGCATTGTGAGACGTTTTAGATAAAAACGCTCCACATATTAAGAGTTGTTGCCGTGTTGTTGGCTGTACCACATTTACCTAACTTGTACAGAATCAGAAACAGCTTTATTGCCTTAGTATATGCAAATGAGGAATGTGCTTTTGTGCAATTGGTGCCTAACATTGAACGTTACAACAACGTAGAAGAATAAATAAAAAGTGCAACTAATTCAAAATATATATATATATCATAAATGCGCGATAAGCAATAAATCCCGTGAATAGGATACGGGAACATAATACCGGAGCCGAGAGACGGAGCAGAGGGGAATGAAATCGTCGCGTTGTCACCAATGTCAAATTGGTGCTCGGTGTTGCGTCTGCACAACACCAGCCTGACAAGCCGTCCTTGGTCTAGCCCGGCCCGCGCGACCCCGATCAACCCTAGCGGAGGAGATGCACTTCCTCCCGGGCCGGGCCGGGCCAGGCTGAGGTCTTGCGTGGAACCTCCCTCCCTCCTCCTCCTCCCCTCACTCACTCACTCACTCATGTCATGTACCAGCCCGGCTCCACAAACACAGCCCAAGTCTGTCCATGCAGTTTAGCAATCTTTCTTTAAACGTGGGCCTTATTTATGCGTGCGTTGCATTTAAGTGCTGTGAATAGTTTTCCGTTTCTCGCTCTCTCGCTCACCGAATGAAGTTGACAGTATCATTACGGGCACGCTGAACTATTGACTTCAATTTGGGTTTGCCTGTGCTTAGCTTTCACTCACCAGCAATAATGACGCACACACACACACACGCATGCACACGCATGCACGCACACACGACTCTTACCTCCCCGGTTCAGAAGACTTCCTTCTCCACCTCCACTCCCGTAGTTTATGGTGATATTACATCAGGTGTACACACACACACACGCACGCACGCGCGCACACACACACCCGCACGCCCGCATACACGCCAACGCGTGTTATGCAACGCAACCTTTTCCCCTTATCAGCTGTGGGCATTTTGCACAAACTCTGAACTGGCAACCAACTGCCTCTCTGTCTCTCTCTCTCTGTCTCTTCGTTTCTTTTTTCAACCAACCTTCACTCGATCTCCCTGTTCTCTCTCTCTCTCTCTCTCTCTCACACACACACAGGCTATGAGACTTGCAATACACCTACAGTCAATAAGTGCTCTCATAATAAGTGAGTAATAACCACACTTGGCTTATCTAGCGAGGGCTGTGCCATAGCATGGGGTGTGACTGTGTGTGTGTAGGTGTTTTTACAATGTGTCATTCTCTGGCCATTCCTCATGGTTGCTGTGTGTGTGTGTGTGTGTGTGTGCGTCACGTACACCACTTGCATTCCCTGAGCGTTGGCCTTTCATTCTGCTCAGTGATTTACATCTCCTGTGGGTTTGGACAGAGATGGTGGAGAGAGACAGCTGGTCAGGGGCTGTTGTGTGTGTGTGTGTGTGTGTGGTGTGTGTGTGTGTGTGTGTGTGTCCGTTGTGGATCCCTGTGGAGCTGAATCAACACTCCAGCTCTTGTCTGGTCTCGCAGGCTTTACAGGGACCAATGGAGGCCAATCACCTCAACGACTGAACCAAAACAATTTGAGTCCCCGCATTTATTTGACCCCCCCCCCCCCCCTTCTGTTATCTCACTATGGAGGAGATTACATCCAGGCAGGTATTTTCAAAGATGTACCCTTTTGGGGTCAGCAAGACTGACGGGGGTGTCTCAACTGTCTCTTAAGCCCCTCAGTGTGTTGTGGCTTGTTGTTGTTGGGGTTATGCTGTACTGCTAAGCTATTGTAGCTTAGGCCAGCTTCTCGTCATGACTCCTTACTTGCACTCGTACTCTGTTTACCGTCACGTTTTCACCCATGTGGCCGATCTCTGTCCGATCCTCCATTGTCATTGACACAACACCCGCCCTGAGAATGAAGCCTCCCTCCGCAGATGAAGACGCACACACACACACGCACACGCACACGATCGCGATGGGAGAGGATGGATGGTGGACAGACGGTTGGGGTAGAGAAGATCTCTCGATCTCCCGGCTGTCCCACATCAATACCGCCACCGTGAGATTTCCTCATTCTTAAACGCACCGGGCGGGTAGTACCGCCCCCCCCTTCCGTGTGAAACCTCCCGATCTGTTGTGAATTTTTCACGAGTGAACTGGGAATTCCCTGTACCTGTCTTCCTGAATAGGCCCTCTTTTCACCCATGCAGCCACACACACACACACACCACACCACATGCATAATGACACTCCTGCCATTAAAGAGCCCTTGAATGCAACCCCCCCCCCGCCGCCCGCTTTCCACTTGTTCACCTCCTTTGTGAGGACACACCCTAATTCAACATGACAGGTCCCCTCCGCTCCGCGGACGTAGCTAGCGAGCGACGACGGCTCCGCTCTCTCCAGCCCGGCGCCATAAGTGGCTTCTGCTCAATGATTCAGAAGCAGAGGAACCAGAGGAACAAGACATGGGGCTCAGAACGTCCTGCTTGTACAGAGGCTGTGTGCTTATCCGTGGATGCATGCATGTATGTGTGTGCGTGTGTGTGTGTGTGTGCGTGTGTTGGTTTCTAAAGGAAACGCTTTGCGCCATTCGCCACGCTGGTCGCTTCCCTCTACTACACCCAGTCCTCCCCCGTGCATTCTCTCTATCCTCTATCTCTTGCTATATCTCTCTCTCTCTCGCTCTCACGCTCTCCCACACTGACTTCCTTTTTCTCTCTCTCTCTCTCTCTCTCGCTCTCGCCCCCAGTAAAAGGCAGAGTTAACGTCTTGTTTGATTTGCAGCGATATGTGTACACGTTTTGTCAGCGCCGACCACCGCGATCATGCGATTCTTGGCTCAGAATGCAGAATCCCCCCCAACACATACAACACACACATTTTTTCCCCTTTTTCCCTCCCTCTGATTTCCCTCCCAGCATCCCCCCTCCCCCCTCACTCCCCCTCCCTTCCCCCCAGCCGCTTGAATTGATTCGCCCGCTGCCATTACTCAGCGCAGCGGCGATGTGCGCGCAGAGCTTTCAGCGGGGTAGCGGTGGTTACCGGGGAACGGCCATGTTTACTCTCCGCTGTGATAGTCCCCCCCCCCCCCCCGTCCTCTCCTCCTACCCCTCTATTCTACCCCTCTGGCTGTCTGCTGAGTTAGGAGAGGGAGGGGGGGCGTTAAATGTGTGTGTGTGTGTGTTGTGTTGTTATTATTTACTGTGGAACACCTCAGACTCCTCTGAGACACGATGAAGATTTTCGTTTTTTTGGGCTTCTTTCCTCTCTTTGTTTCTTTCTTTCTTTCTCTCTTCATCGCTACCTCTCTCCCCCCCCCTGGAATCCACTCTGGCTTGATACTACACAGCTGTCTGAATACCACACGCTCTCTCTCTCTCTCTCCCTCTCTCTCTCTCTCTCCCCCCCCTTCACCACCCCCTTCACTTGTACAAAGTGTGGTGTTTACATGGACACAATTCCGCAGATTATAAGCGGCTTAGGGAGCCCTCTGTGATTATTCAAACGGTCGTCCGAATGATTTTTAGGCCGAGGTCTACTACTGCCCCGACGTAACCTACACACGTGTCCGTGAGCAAACTGTAAGCAGTCCTCCTAATGTCGACGCTAAATCTCTAGATCTACGAAAACCAGAGTCTTTTGCTACTCCGTGGTTTTAGTGCCGCCCCACACTTGATTCCTCCCAGGCCCCACAGCAGGGTGCCCGGAGTGTTTTGTGAGGCCAGGAATGGAAGCCAGACCCTGGGCTGAATATCTGGCCAGCCTCCTTTCCCTGCCCCCCCCCACACCCCGCTTTTCTTCTTCTTTTTTGTTGTTGACCAGGGGGCAGCGAACCTTGTGAGGCCCCAACAGCTAGCCTAGCCTAGCCTAGCCTAGCGTAGCGTAGCGTAGAGGACCGCGTTTGGCTGCCCCCGAAATACAATGCGCCAACGCTAAGCTGTCCAGGAACAATGCTGACCGACCAAACACCTCCGAATAGACACAGCCGTCATCATCGATTTGTATTTAAGTTGTCGATTAAACCACGAAGCGACATTTCATACGATCCGTAGCTTCCGAATAAATCGCAGGTAAAGTTTAAACCGCTGAGTGTATAATGTGCCCCCCCCCTGCAAGACCAAGTCCCACCTGAAATACTTTTTCACACAGCTTTAGGCCAGGTTGAATTGAATAAAGCTGCGGTGTGTCGGCATGTGGTGCATCCTTCCAATATCCTCTTTTTAACCACATGTTCGTGCGCAGGGTTCGGCGCCGAACCGAACCGAAGTGTGTCCTAGCCGCCGGAGTAAATGTACCGCGAATGAATGAATAAAATAAATAAATAAACAAGTACAGTCGCCCCGTGCGCTGTGTACACATAGCTTTTATAAGTCACTTACCATGGTTACCACGGTGACCATAGAACGTGCCCACACACATCATTCGCACACACACACACACACACACACACCCTTTGCGTGCCATGCCTGTGGGGTTGGGGAAGGGAAGGGAGGGGAGGGGAGGGAGGGGCTTTGCCAGGGACCCTGTTGCTATGGCAACCCGGCGCTCTACTATTTTTTTTTTTCTTTTAGTTTTTTCTTCTTCTTCCCAGAAATAATTGTGGCGGTTGCTCCTCTACCACAAGCCACCTTAAGTGGCTTTGCTGAGGTTCCTCGGACCCGTAGGACACTGTAGGTAGACGACGATGACGATGATGATGAAGAAACCGGTTCATTGGCGAGGGTGGCAAGATGTTACAGGCCAGAGCAGGCGGTAAAGATTCTCCCTGTGTGTGTGTGTGGGTGGGAGTGTGGTGATGGCTGGTTCTTCATCCCGTGCGCCTTGACTATTCAAATGCACCACAGGTGTGCAGAACCCGGTGACTAATCCGGCCGACTTGACTCTCGCCCGGTGAGGCACATATGTGAGCGTGCCGCACGTGGAGGACTAGTGTGGACCTTTTAGCTGGCAGAGTGAGGAAATCTAGTGGCCTAGCAATTGTTTTAATATGTAATCCTGTATTTGTTTATTTTTGACCTGCCAAATGGTCAAATCTACAGTATCAGCTGGGAGCACGTGTTCGTTCTGGACCCAGCATGGGCCAGTTCAGTCGCAGGAAAGAAGAGATTCTTTGAGTACTCAGTCTGTCTCCTGTAGTGAAATAATACAATTCTATTATTATATTATACTATACCTCGCTTAATGCCCTCCTAGCCTCTCTAGAGTCGCAGTATGCTGGGTGTTTTTCTCTATTGGATCTATTTCTGGTGGTATATTATCATTATTATTTTTTTTAAACGACGTGGCTGTATATTGTCTAATGGTGTGGTTATTACTCATTATTTAATGTATTCATCACAGTTTCCTGTGACAACGTTCTGCCAATTGATGGAGAGATTATACAATCCAAACCATCCCACGGCGGGTTTTTAAATGGTAGCGAGCGGATATGGTTTAAATCCAGGCCGGCTGACCGCATCCGACAAAAACACCCCAACAGCGTGGTTCCAGTTGAGTGACGCGCGCGCACACGCACACACGCACACACTTTGAGTCACATGACCAAAACAACACTTCGGTCACATGACCAAAACAACGCAAGCGATGACTCTGGTTAATCCGGGGCACACTCCGAGTCCTCAGGGGTGGGAGAGACACACCGCACACACACACACCCCCCCCCGCTCATCTGTGAAACCTCTGCCGTATAAAGCGATAATAAAACGCAAGTGTTCCACACAATAGACCACCGGCAGATCCCGGTGTAAGCGTTCAATTTTCTGCGCCGGCTCGCCCCGCTACACGCTCCGGAGTGGAGCTAACTTAATTTATTTAGCGTTCCCACCGCCTCCCGCCAGCGCAATTACCAGCTGTAGCTGCGCACAGTCTTTCTCTCTCTCTCTCCCCCCTCTCTCCCTCGCTGTGTTTCAGTCTCTTGCGGTCTCTCTCTCTCTCTCTCTCTCTCTCTCTCTCTCTCTCACCATCTCACTCCCTCGCTTTCGCCCTCTGTCTCTCACTGTCTCTCTCCCTCGCCATCGCTGTCTCCCGAGCCATCTGTCCCTCTCTCTCTCTCTCTCTCTCTCTCTCGCCATCTCTCAATCTCTCTCGCCATCTCTGTCTCTGTCTCTGTCTCTCTCTCTCTCTCTCTCTCTCAGCGTCTTTCCCTCTCGCCCTCTCGCATCTGTCTCTTTGCCATCTCCTTCTCCCTCTCTCGCCATCTCCCGTCTCTCTCCTTCGCACAAACTCCTAACTAACTGACGACTAATTAGCCCCCCCTTGCCGTTGTGGTATGTCTCTCTCACTCGCTCTCTCCTCCATCGTGGCCATGTGGTTATGACAATCATACTCGACACCTTTATTTTGTGACTATTTCGCTATCTTTCTCTTTCTCTATGTTTCTGGGTGTGTGTGAGTGTGTGTGTGTGTGCGTGTGCGTGTGCGTCTAGAAACGGGGGTGCGTCCCAAGCCGAGAGGTGAAAATTATTTCTTAATTGCTTTCTTATTTTCCCCTTCTGCCCCAGCGGTTGTGCCGTACAATGGACTCCCAGGATTACCCTCAAAGTCCCTTAAATCCTGGCTTTGTTTCACTCACACACACACACACACAGATGCACCACATGGACGAACGCACACACACACACATACACATGCACCACATGGACAAACGCGCACACACACACATGCACCACCGCACACACACACACACACACGCGGGCGCTTTTACGATCGTAGACACAGAAGAATCTAGAGGGGGCTGAGGGTCAAGTATACATTGGGTTGAAGTATAGCATTGACCTCTATTTGGCTTGTATGCCTCATTTGCTGCTGGGTTATTTTAACACATTTCTATATTTAAATACGACACACTATATTTACTTTGAAGGATGTATTATTTAGAATTAACCTAAATACTTAGCTAGAGTTTAATGACCTCGATATTCTCGGGTGATATTGGCCTGGTGGGTTTTTTTTAAGAAGGTCACTTTGATTTTTGGCAGGTTTGTAAGTATCATGTAGTTTGGTGATCGTCAAAGGTGTAGGTTTATAGTATATCGTTTGGTGATATGTGGACATGTGTAGGTCTATAGTGTAATTGGGTGATTTCTGGACTGTGTAGGTTTATAGTATGTGTGTAGTTTAGAGATATATGGACACGTGTATGTTTGGCGTTACATGGACATGTGTAGGTTTATAGCATGTGTAGTTTGGTGATTTATGGGCTTGTGTAGGTTTATAGTATGTGTAGTTTGTTGATCTATGGACATGTGTAGGTTTATATTATGTACTTTGCCGTTATATGGACATGTGTAGGTTTATAGTATATGTAGTTTGGTGATTTATGGGCTTGTGTAGGTTTATAGTATGTAGTTTGTTGATCTACGGACATGTGCAGGTTTATAGTGTGTGTAGTCGGGTCATAAATGGGCATGTGTAGATTCATAGTATGTGTAGTTTGGTGATTTTTTTTTTTTTTTGTTGGGCTGGCGTACACGGGGCTTCCGTGCGAGGACGCGGTCCCTGTCCTTCCTGTCAACTGTCTGCTGCGGTAGCCGTCGCTAAGCCACCACACTCTCTGGTAATCTTATCTGCCTGCCCAATCTGCATTAAAGCCCGGCCTGCGTTCCCTTAACCCCTTCTGGACCCCCGGCCTTTTGTCAGAGCAGCGCAACACACTTTCTCTTTTAAAGAAAAGGGGTTTTCAGTTGTGCTTTTTTTTTCTCCCAACAGCTTAGCATAAGAATGCCTGACAGTTTGATGTGTCAAACTACACCCAAAGTATTATTCACACACAAACCCCCCCCTGATCCACAATGAAAAAAAATCATTCAAAGGATTCTGTTCTCAAATAAACTCTTGCGACACCGACGCAGAGTTTGAACCGGTGGTGACCACCAGGTAGGCTCATTCACGTGCTTTTAACCCGTGGTGGGGTCTCTCCGCTTATAGGCTATATCCAGGCTCCCACCATCCTCACCCACTTCCCCACTCCTCTCCTCCCACTGGGGGGGTTGTTTCAGGTTTGGGGATGATTGTGTTTGTATACTCTTATCCATTACCATAGTATTTTTGTACTCTTTTTAATGTGTAGTTTTCGTACTATTCAATCATGTTACTTACCTGCCCGGGCGGAACCACGGGCGGGAAAATAGCTAGCTAGCTAATTTGCTAAAATCTCTCCTTGTTTTTATAAGGCTAATGTTCTTTGCACTTTGTCCCCGTTCAAATAAAGATTCATTCATTCGCAATTTTTGCCGCGTCGGCTGGCCGCACACTTTCTCTCTCTCCCAGTACCGCGATGCCTTGATTGGCGAGCCACCGGGCCTGCTTGGACTGCTGCTGCTGCTGCTGCTGCTGCTGCTGCTGCTGTTATAACGTAATCATTTAGTCTCCTTCCCCCGTGGTGCTGGCGAGCACGGCCGCCGAAATCGTTCCCCTGCTCACTTTTTATTGGGAGCGACTGCGACGGAGCCGGGGGCGAGCGACGAGATGTTGTTTTGCCGTTTGCCTGTTTGGCTGTCTGTTCTGCTTACCGGTGTAAATGGATCTCGCACACACACACACACACACTCTCTCTCTCCGTCTCTCGTGTCTCACACAGTAAATGGCCCGAAGACAACACGTGTAATATATATATATATATACTCTTAATATCTCCCGTCTGCGAGTTTGATTATATGTGTGGGTGTGTGTGTGTGTGTGTGTGTGATGTGTTGTGGTGTGTGTGGTGTGTGTGTGTGTGTGTGTGTGTGTGTGTGTGTGTGTGTGTGTGTGTGTGTGTGTGTGTGTGTGTGTGTGTGTGTGAGTGAGATGTGTGTGTGTGTGTGTGTGTGTGTGTCGCGTTTGTGTGTGTGTGCGGTTTGTGTGATGTCGCGTGTGTGTGTTGTGTGAATCACATAGGACACGGCGTACCCTCAAACGCGACTGCAGAAAACTTGAACGCAAGTGGCGCTCGACTAAACTTGAAGTCTTCCACCTTGCATGGCACGACAGCCTGCTTAGCTACAAAACTGCGCTAACCAACTCCAGAAATGCCTACTTCTCCAGTGTCATCAACTTAAACAAGAACAACCCGAAGTTCCTCTTTGACACTGTAAAAGAGCTGACGCAAAAACAACCTCACAACTTGGACTCCTCCCTCTCAGCGAGCAACTTCCTGGAGTTCTTTGATCACAAGATCGAATCAATTAGGAAAGACATTGATGCGTCTCTTACCACTCATCCTGAACATTCGTCAGGTGCGGTGCCACGATATTCTCCCTGAAGCTACTTTCCAGCAGTTTAGCACAATCTCGTTGGATGAGCTTGACAAGCTAATACAGGCATCTAAACAGACTACCTGTTTGCTCGACCCTGTCCCTACCAAGGTTCTAAAAGAACTTTTCCCAACGGTTGGAACGGCTATGCTCAACATCATGAACCTATCATTGTCGACAGGCTCAGTTCCCTCTAGCTTGTTATAACGTAATCATTTAGTCTCCTTCCCCCGTGGTGCTGGCGAGCACGGCCGCCGAAATCGTTCCCCTGCTCACTTTTTATTGGGAGCGACTGCGACGGAGCCGGGGGCGAGCGACGAGATGTTGTTTTGCCGTTTGCCTGTTTGGCTGTCTGTTCTGCTTACCGGTGTAAATGGATCTCGCACACACACACACACACACTCTCTCTCTCCGTCTCTCGTGTCTCACACAGTAAATGGCCCGAAGACAACACGTGTAATATATATATATATATACTCTTAATATCTCCCGTCTGCGAGTTTGTATTGCGCTGTGTGGGTTGTGTTTGTGGTGTTGTGTGTGTGGTGTGTGTGTGTGTTGGTGTGTGTGTGTGTGTGTGTTGTGTGGTGTTGTGTGTGGTGTCGTGTGGTGTTGTGTGTGTTGTGTGGTGTGTGTGTGTGTGTGTTGTGTTGTGTTGTGTTGTGTGTGTGTGTGTTGTTGTTGTGTGTTGTGTTGTGTGTGTGTGTGTGTTGTGTTGTGTGGGTGTGTTGTGTGGTGTGTTGTTTGTTTGAGTCAAACTCAGGCAGAGAAAGTCTCGCCGCCATTTATTGAATTGAGTCATCATTTCACGGTCGGACAGGTCGTTACCGTGGCAGCAGGATGACTAACCGTTCTGTTCTGTTTGTAAATACCGCCACTGAATGCCCCCCCCCTCGCTCCTCTCCCGCACGGCGAACTCTTTATTGATCCTGATTGGAGCAGACTAATCATTTTAACCGCATGCCGTCCGTGAGCGGCGGCGGTGGCGGCGGCAGCAGCGGCGCGGCCGGGGAGGATCATGGGAAATGTAGGCCCGGGATAATATGCCTCTCTCCTGCTGTTCTATGTTCTCTGCTCTCCGCAGCCAAGCCACCCACGCACGCTGCTTTCCAATTGTGTTGCGCTCGCGTTCCCTCCTTCAGTCGTCTACATTTCAATCGCTTCTAGGAGAAGGGGGGGGGGGGGGGAAAGAGGATGCAATCTGCCTTTGTCGTCGTCGTCGGGAGTAATGGGACATTGATTGAGATGAGCAAAGCTGGCGTTTTGCTATTACATGCTGTCGAGTTGTTGCGCGCGTGCATTTATATTACTCTTCAAACTACACTCCAACCGACAGTTGCTCTCAGCCGCCGTACATCATTGGCAATTTTCTTTTCATTTCAATCAGCGCGTTGTTAAACACACACACACACACACACACACACACACACACGCACGCACACACACACGGTGCGGCACGGAGCCTGACGTTTTACGCACGTTTAACATCCCCCGGCCTACTCCCAAAACGATGCCGAATTTTCCTTTTTTTCCCCCTTCTCTCTCTGCTCAATCCCTTTCTCCGTAAAGAATAACACACATAAATCTCTCTAGCAGCGAGCAGGGGCAGTGGGGTGGGCGGGGGGGGGAACCTTGGCCGGGTCCCTGCATACGATTGGCCCCTCCAGAGTGGGTGTTTATGGCTGGATCACTCAGCGGCAGCGGCAAGCGCCACGGATCCGCGGGAGCGTCTGTCACTCCGTGGCAACGCTTTCCCTCCGAGCGCGCCCAGAACTGACCGGCTGACCGTTCGCCGGCCAGCTGGACGGAAACGATTGTCGCCGAGGGAGGAGGTGGAAGGAGGGCCCCCCCCCCCCCCCCTATATAACGTGGCGTCTTTAAACTTGTTTATCGCCGTAAAAGGGGCTTTAAATCGCCCTCGATACAAGATTGTTTTTCCGTTTCCCCCCCGCCCCCCCCCCCCCGAGATTGACTAAGGGCTATTGTGGGACACGGCGGCGGCGGCGATGTCCTCCATAACACCACATTTGTCCCTTTTTCCTCCTCCTACCTAATTCTATACCATCCCCTCTCTCGCCCCCCCTACCCTCACTCTCTCTCTCTCTCTCGCTCTCTCTCTCTTGTTCGCTCACATGCTCACTCGCCCCTTCTTCCCCCTATGGCCCATGCTCCTTCTCGCTGGCTCTCTCTCTCCCTCTTCCTTTGGCCCGTAGGTGTTTATCAATGCGGCCCATTGTGAGGGCTGAATGAGCAGAGTGGCTCATGAGACCCTGGTGACAATGGACACATGCCCCCCCTCCCTCCCTCGTGTGTGTGTGTGTGTGTGTGTGTGTGTGTGTGTGTGGTGTGTGTGTGTGTGTGTGTGTGTGTGTGTGTGTGTGTGTGTGTGTGTGTGTGTGTGTGGTGTGTGTGTGTGTGTGTGTGTGTGTGCGCATTTCCGAACACGTTTCTTCGTCACTTGTTTTAGCGACAGGTGTTGCGGTTGAAACCGACCCGCAATCCCGACAAAAAGGCACACACACACACACAAACACGCACGCACAACTACACGTCCCACCTGCCCGGTAACACAACACCAACGCGTCTTCAATCAATCTGTTATTACGCCAAAACACCGGCGCCTTCCGGAGACGCAGGATAGAAATGGCGGCTGTAACCGACACCGGTAATCACCGGTAACCTTAACTAGAACTGGGCCTTTTCCCCCTCCTTTTAAACCGCCGCGAAACTTGTCAAATGTCGGGTTTTTTCGAGGTGTGGGGGGGGTTTCCGACGTTAAAGTTTGAAGTATTGTATTCGATAAGTTGAGGAGCGCCCAGCGTTTCGGATGAGTGAGTGCGGTTAATCATCGGTTCACACGGCGAAATGCCCTTTTCCCCGCTCGAGGTGTCGGCGTTCCCGGCCCGCGGTGCCAAGAACTCGCCGCCTCCTCCTCCAATGTCTGTTTTAGTTTTAGTTTTCCTCCGTCAAACAGAGATGAAACGACTTCACTGCCTCCTGAAATCTGCCTCTGAGCGTCTCTCTGTTGTTGTTGTTGTTGTTGTCGGATAAAACAAGAATGCGCTGTGTGCTTTCCAACTGTACGGACGGACAGAGGGACGGAGAGAGAGAGAGAAAGGAGTGTTTGGCTCGACGAGAGGCAAACGGAACAGAGTTTAAAAAAATTAAACCAAAAAATACCAACCCAAGTGCAAACATACTGACTCATACACACACACAACACACACACACAACACACCACACACACACACACACACACACACACACACACACACACACACACACACACACACACACACACACACACACACACACACACACTTCTGCCGAGGCCATGTGCAAATTTTCTCTCGCTGTTTTAATCTTATCTCTCGTGTATTAGAATTGCTATTGACACACACACGCACACACAAAGATGGCTTCTTTTGGGGCTGTGTCCTTTTACCACCCGACACACAGAGAGAGAGAGAGAGCGAGAGAGAGAGACAGGGTGGGGGGGGACTCTTTGTTGCCTCCTCCTTGCCACAGGAAGGAGGTGGGTGAGAGGAGGAGGGTGTGTGTGTGTGTGTGTGTGTGTGCGTGTGCACCCACCCACCCCTGCCTCTCCTAAACATTAACCTCATGAGGAGAGGAGGAGGACTGATGGTCTTTATTGCGCCGTTGATGTGGAGGGTTTCAAAGTCGCCTCTCGGCCCACCGAGTAGAACTAGGTCAGAGCTTCGCTCACCCCCGGCCGTGCGCGTTTGTGTGACATCCCTTGTGTGTGTGTGTGTGTGTGTGTGTGTGTGTGTGTGTGTGTGTGTGTGTGTGTGTGTGTGGTGTGTGTGTGTGTGGTGTGTGGTGTGTGTGTGTGTGGTGTGTGTGTGTGTGTGTGTGTGTGTGTGTGTGTGTGTGTGTGTGTGTGGTGTGTGTGGTGTGTGTGTGTGAGAGAGCGCTGCATAGGTTTGCTAGTAAGCAGCTCCCTTGCTTCTTAGCTGTCAGGCATGTGTGTGTGTGTGTGTGCGCCTGGTTTGTGTGTGTGTGTGTGTCTCTCTCTCCCAGGCAGTGCTCTGCTCGATGTCGCCGTGAGCGACAGGGTCTCGGCAGTCATATGTGAGCCGACTGCGAGCGCCGTGCAGGGAAATGGACGGGGGGGGGGGGGGAATATTTGCCATGCTGGAGAAAGGGGTGTGTGTGTGTGTGTGTGTGTGAAGGTGGTGGTGGAGCGTGATTGGCAGAGGAGGGCGAGGCAGCACTAAAACGCTGTAGAAAACTGGCAGATGAAAAAAGAGACAAGTCTGCCTCTTTCTCCCTCCCTCCCTCCCTCCCTCCCTCCTTCTCTCTCTTTCTCTGTGTGTGTGTGTGTGTGTGTCTCTCGTGCTTCATTCACTCGCCCGCCCGTTGCACAGCACGCCGCTGTTGTCGGGGAATGGCTCAGCGGCTCCGCCCCCTCCCGCCCGCCAGCCAATCGGCGGCGCTCATTCCTGCTCACCTGATCCGATTGGCTGGCCCTTGTTGGCTGGTGAATTAAATGGGATTGATGGGTAATCTGGGCACGGGAGCAGGAAGAAAGAGGGAGAGGGAGGGAGAGAGAGAGAGAGAGAGAGAGAGGGAGCAGGGGGCCCTAGTGTAGGGGCAGCAGAAGGGGGCTTAGGGCCGCGGTGGGTACAGGACCCTGGGTGCAGGGCTAATTCTATTAATTCTAAGTCTATTATTGTAATTTCCTTTGTTCCCCCACCACCACCACCATCACCACCATTGCCTCCACCTCCTCCTCAGTTATTCCACCTTTTCCATTGTTGGCTTTCCGTCACACTGTAGAATTCCTGCGCTCTTCCTTTCTCCGAACAACAAAGAGACGGCAACAACAAACTCTTGTGAAGGCGGCAAAACAAACAAACAAACAAATAAATTGTAGGAGTGGTCGCTTTTTTTTTTCTTTCTTTCTCTAGCGCCGACACTCGAAACCGTAACAATGCCCAGGAAGAAAAAATATGCGGAAGTCGATTCGGGTGGGTTGGGTGGGTGGGTGGGGGGCCATTATTTGAGTCGGTCGTTTTGCGGAGACGTGCGAGAGAGAAGCTGGCCCCTCCCCCCAACCCCACCCCACCCCTCCAGCCCTCCCTGGGGGGACGGCTGTGGGGTCGCGCCGGGCCCCCTGGGCATTGTCACGGCTCTAAATGACTAATGGGGAAGTGAAACCAGAGCCGGAGATTGGCCCCCCGTAATGAGTGCCAAGGCCCAGGGCCCCGGGTCCCACTGTACGCCAAACAAGACCCCGATTGTGCGCTTTGTGCCGGGCAGTGATTCTTGGACATCGCCCTCCCCTCGCCCGCCGCCCCGCAGAGCCAGAGAGAGAGAGACACAAGGAGCGCATGTTTGGGAACAGTTGTTGTTATTGGGACGGAGCCTGCGTTTGTATCTCTGTGTGTGTGTGTGTGTGTGTTTTTTTTATTTTAAGAGGAGGGTGGGGGGGCGGGGGGCTTCGGTGATTAAGCGTGCCGGCGACCAGACCACGTGGTACGACCGACATGCGCGCGACTCCAAATGTTAAACATGTTTACATGCAGATTTACATACAGCATACGTCGCCTCTGGCAGTTAACTACCAACAAGGACAAATCTCGTTGTTCTCCCCAAACAAGAACATGTTTCTCTCTCTCTGTCTCTCTCTGTCTCTCTCTCTCTCTCGCTCTCCCTCCGTCTGTCTCTCTCTCTCTCTCTCTCATACACACTTATGTGCGCACAAACATCCTGTTGTCTTTCCTTCTCATGCGTCGTCCTTAAGACGCCGTAATCTCCCGGCATGCGCGCACACACACACGCACACGCACACGCACACACACACACGTGTGCGAGCGTACAGACAGGGACCAGCGTGTCATCAAACCTGACGGTCCATGAAGTACAATAAAAGATGTCCGTCTGCTACCAGCTGGCTCGATACAGCGTTGATTTGTACCGCTTTCACGTTGTGAAGAAGAGGCAAGCCCCCCACACCGACATCCCCTTTGTCGTTTTTATCAAACTACGATTCATTTAATTATTTGTACCCGGTATGAATTCGTTTTTATATTATCGTCCCTTTTTCCCCATTTAGTTTGTGCGTTATAATCTCTCTATGGCTGCTCTGAAGGGGGTTCCGCCATATTCCTTTTTTATATTTTTAATGACTCCAAGTTCCGCCATAAAAATAGATTCAATTTTCGACGCTTCCCGTTTCTGTTCAGGGACGGTTTTACACTTCAACAGCTCTCCATGTTTTCCTCTTTGTTCCCGTCGACTACCATTCAATTGCTAAACGTAGAAAGACTTTCTAGTCGCTCTCTCTCTTTCTCCCTCTCTTTTCTTGGTCTCCTTTCCTTTTGTTTCCTTTCTGAAACCACTCGTGCGGTTCGGCAGCCTTGACCTCCCACGGAGACGCAGAGTACTCTCACACTTGTCCACCGCCACCAGGTGAAGCCCTGATCCTTCCGCTATCAACGCCACCAGCACCAACTCCTCCACCGCACACCCAGGACGTGCCACCTGAATGGGAGAGAGGGTGGGGGTGGGTGGAGAGGGGGGTGGAGAGACAGGAGACGACCGGAGTCAATGATCCAGCCACTGACAATAAGCCCAGGGAAACACACTGGCCGGCGGGTTAATAATTGAAAGGAGCAGGAGAAACCTCACCCGCATTGCACACACAGACACCCACAACACACAGCACCACCACACACACACACCACACACACACACACACACACACACACACACACACACACACACACACACACACACACACACACACCGACCGGGGCTCCCAGAGGAGGAGGGTGTGCAGAGGGGCCGTCCTTAATGGCGACCCACCTCCGCCTCCTCCTCCTCCTCCTCCGCTCCGCTGTCGTACTTCAGAACAGCTGCGTTGGCACTTCCGGTTTTGTGGTGACATTAGTCTGCGACTGACTACGGCTCCTGCTGCTGCAGTCTTAGGCAGTCGTCGCCGTTAGACTTTCTGTTTCTACTTTATTCGCATCTCTATCTGTATTTGATCGCAGAATGTCGCAGAATGTTTCCTGAATGATCATACTTGCAGCCCTCTGCATGTCAAACTACTTTTAGGGGCGGGGGGGGGATGTGTGGTGTGAGCAGTGAATTGCATATAACCGTCTGCAATATTTCATGTCCACACGTGGAATGCATGTACAATACATTCTGAACATGCGTGTGAAATGGGTGGTCTTGCAAATAAGCAGTGAAGCTGTACAACTCACTCAGTGGAGTTTCATTTCAGCATAAAACGGACTCTACTTTCCCGAATTTCAAACAGGGTTTTCAAATATTGATTTCACATCAATCGTTTGATCTATTCATAGTCATAGTCACTTTCCCCTTGACTGTCTAGCGCTCCGCGCAAGTTTCACTATGAGCTGGCAGACTCGTGGCAACGCAAGTTCACAAGAACAGTGAGTGAGAGAGAGAGGGAAAGTTTTCTGTTTGTTTCTTGTGCAGCTTTCCCCATATCGTGCTGAATGACGTGTGGCGCTCGCCCGCGATGTTGCGACAAACCGAGTCGCTTTTCCTGTAAACGACCCTTGAAGCCGGTCCTGGAGGGAGACTCCATGCCCCGGCAGTCGTCACACACACACGCGCGCACCACGCTAATAATACTGTTTCCCGGTGCACTGCGGCTATACACCCCCCCCCCCTTCCCCCGACTATAGCATGAAAGAAATGAGATTAGAGCAAGGAGGGCCTTTCTGTGTAAGCGGAGGGCGTTTGGATTGAAATGGCGGTCATGAAAAACCTGTACTGTTTATGGTAGAAGGATGCTAGCGCACGCACGCATACACACACGCATACACGCACGCATACACGCACTTGAGCACGTGCAGCTACCACATCTGCTGAGTCATGTGCAGCCGCAGAAATTGTTTTTTAATCTGTGGAGTAAAGATTGTATTTTTTATGAAGCAGTATTCTGACTTCTATTGACTGTTTCTGGGTTGAAACGCGTTCATGTTTTTATTCGATGGCGAGATGGATTAAACGGTGAACTAAAGAGGGTCATCCAGAGGCCCTGAACGAGCAGACTTGATTCTGTTTGTGCGTCTGTGCGTCTCTTGTGTCCTCGGCCGTGTCCACCACCCTCCTCTTCGTCGTCATCGTCCTCTCTCCTCCTCCTCCTCCTCCTCCTCCTCCTCCTCCTCCTCCTCCTCCTCCTCCTCCTCCTCCTCCTCCTCCTAAATCGGCGGGCAGCGGGGCGGTGGTGTCGGCTAGCGCCGCTTGTCACATGCGTCTCATGGTCGTGCGTGCCCAGCCTTCCCGCGCACAATGGTGGCACTGTGTGCTTCAGTCGGAGAACCCACGGGTACACGGGTCCTCCTCAGACTCTCGCCCCCACCGCCCCTGTCTGCCTGGGACACTTCTGCCACGCAGGGTCCCGGTGGAAAGACCCAGGCCTCATTCACCCATAGCGGCCATGTTTTCGGAGCGTTTCGGAATACCAAGATGGCCGGTATGGTTGAACGAGGCCCATAGGGAATCCTTAGGAGTGAACACTCATGAACAAAAGAATCGGTCAATAAAAAGGTCATAATTTAGACACTTGTTATGTTGTACTAGTAGTGCAACTGAGATGAAACCAAAATGGCTGCTAGGTGACTTAGGCCCACAGGGGACCCCCCGAGAAGTGAAAATGAAATCAATGTTCATAAAAGGTACATAATTTAGACCCTTAATGTCCGCACGTGTTGGGTTGTCCTACCAGTAGAACAGAACCATAAGGGCACATTGCTGGGCGTATCGGCCCACTGTCTTGACCACAGCGTGGATCAAATTGGCTCCCGGAACTCACCACATCCATCCAGCATAGACTGACCGAGGGAGGGAGGGAGGGAGGGCAGACTGAAGGAGGCAAGCCCGCCACTTCTCATGTGGTCGTCGCCCTCGCTGCGGTCTGCTGCTGCTGCTGCTTCTTCTTCTCCTTCTTCTTCTTCTTCTGCTGCTCGCTGCTTGCTGCCCTGCCCGGCGGCTGGGCCGGGACCTGTCTGGCAGCGTTTGTGTAGATGGATCCTGCGGAAGGAGAAACGGGGCACTGGGAGAGGTAGGAAGGAAGGGAGGGAGGGAGGAGGGAGGGTAGAGGACATGATGATAAAGATGGGGGAAGGGAAGAGGGGTGGTTGGAGGGGTGCAAGGATACGTGGTTTGCAGGCGCAGGTGTGCGAGCGCTTTGGGGGTGGACGGGCGGGAGGAAGGGAAGGAAGAAACTAAAAAGATCAATGGCTGTGGCTTGAATAACGGATGTTTTGGGCGGCAGCATCCGCTGTGTTACGGACAGCGGCGGTTAACCTGTGTGCACACACACACACACACACACACACACTGTACACACACAACACACACACACACACACACCGGAGAAGGAAGAGATTACTTACTAACACCCCCTCCTCCTCCCCCCTTTCCCTCCATTTGCTTCTGTCTGGCCAGAGCTGCTCCAGACTGCTCTTCTGTTCTGTTGCTACCTGCAAGATGTGGCTTTTTATTTTATTTTATTTTAGTCAGTCAGCCTCTTCTGTTTCCTATACAGAGGGCACGCAGGGTTCACACTCCACCCCCAAGCACACATTCGTTTATCCTTGAGCACCACGATGGAATAGTGTGTGTGTGTGTGTGTGTGTGTGTGTGGTGTGTGTGTGTGTGTGTGGTGTGTGTGTGTGTGTGTGTGTGTGTGTGTGTGTGTGTGTGTGTGTGTGTGTGTGTGTGTGTGTGTGTGTGTGTGAAATGCGTGAGCCACGGTGAATAGAGTTTAAATATACTACTTTGCAGTCGCTTGTGTCAAGTTCGTTAAAATGAATGTTTTTCCGTAGTCTTTCTCTTTCTTTTTCTTCTACTCCTCTTTGTTCTGTTGTGGAGGTCTTGAGCGATCTGTTATGGTAACGTCTACTCTCGGCCCTATCTGCTGGCTGGCTGGCTGGCTGGCTGGCGGCGTGTTCATGTCAAGCCGGGCTATCTCGCTACCGGGGAATGTCTGGAATGTCCCCGTCCGTCGCCCTCGCGCACAGCTAGCTGCTAGCTGTCGCAGTATACCCACTGCCGTTCCTCGTGAACCTTCCGGGGGGCGGGGGGGCGGGGGGGTGCGCGCACAGCCAGCCACGCGCACGCACACACAACCACCACACCACACGCACAACACCGCACACGCTAACGACACACAACCTGCATCAATGTTAAAAGCAACATGCGCTAGATGAGGACTGATGGGTTGTTAATACTGTGCGCGCGCCATCGAGGGCGGGTAGATATGGAGTGGCCCTTTTTTGTCTCTCTTCTCCTGGTCTGTCTCTCTCTCGCTGTCCTCTCTCTCCGGCTGTCGTGTCTGTGTCTCTCTCTGTCTGTCTCTCTCTCTTGTCTCGCTCTCTCGTCTCTCTCCCCTCTCTCTCTCTCTCTCTCTGGGCTAGGATTAAACGGGCCGCAAATCACTCCCTCGGCAGCACGGCCCGCAATGAGGACGCAGCAGCCCCCCCCCGCATGCACACACTGTGACATCATCACGCCTTGTCCTCGCATGCCCCTCCCCCCTCCCTCCTCCCCCCTCCCGGTCCGCCATTGCCGCTCCAGACACAACAATATAACTGCAGCAGTAGGTGGTCGCGGCGTTAACGCAGAGTGACATTTAAGTGCACTTTGTCTCGTTTTGCTACGGCCATGTAAAGGGCTCAGGGATTTATTTATATATATATATAAATAAATATAATTTTTTTGTTTTTGCTTGATCAAAATGCACTCAATAGCTCACAGGCCTTGGCAGTGGGCTTGTGTGTGTGTGTGCGTGCGTGTGTGCGCACGTGTGTCTGTTTGTGTGTCTCCACTGAGGCGAAGCCGAAACTTGATTAGAACCAGGAAGAAGATATTTCACAGCGGAGAGGAAGGCAGTTCCTCCCATGATAAAGTCGCCATCGCTCGGTAGGAAGTGATGGTGGTGGTGGTGGGGTGAGGGGCGGGGAGTGGGTGGTCTCGGTGAGGTCACACAGGAACACTCACACACTGACATCCGGCCAATCCTTTTTCATTAAAGCGGGAGAATCTGCCGCTGTGAGGGCTGACTCAAAGCAAACAGGTTTTTTCCTTCTTCTGCTTCTGCTTCCGTTCCCATCCAACCATGAAGAGCGAGAACGTTCTCTCTCTCGTGAAACCTCCACGCCTCCAGTTCCTCCGGTCTTGACGTAGCCCGGGCCGACGCCACGATGACTCACACGCCCACAAGCTTTTTTTTGAGGTCTATTCTTATGACTGCGTTGGGTCTCCGGACAACGGGGCCCTGACGCAGTTTTTGAGTCAGCGCATAACGTCCTGCCCTGCTGGCCACGTCATCGGGCGGCACGCTTTTGTAGTGGTTTGCTTTGAGAGAGGAGCCTCACTCGCCCCCCTTTTCTCTCCCAGAGAGAGAGGGGGGAGGGAGTGAGAGGTAGAGGCGAGGGAGGGGGGGAGAGGAGGAAACCCTCTGAGGTATTTTCCCAGCCTCGGTTTTTTCGGTGGATGATGTCACCGGCAACTGTGCGCACACACACACACACACACACACACACACACATAGGCAGGGGTGTGTGAAGGAAGTGCTTTTAAGTTGAAATTCACGTGGGGTTTTGCGTACATTTTTTTGATTGATATTGGAACCCGAGCGTTTCCCCGTCGCGCGGCGTGCTATGTTCCTGTAGCGGTAGGCTAGATGGAAGAGATTATCGTGTTGATGTAAAAAAAAAAACGTTTTGGACTTCTGGTCTGGTATGCGTTTGAAGACGGACGCGGTAAAACAAAAATGTTTTGTCCTCTCCGTGGCCCCCGTTAGCTAACACGCTAGCCGTTAATCACGCGGGAACGTGTGTGTGTCAGGGGGGCCGGCAGGTGAGCAAAGGTGCGTGCGTCATCGCGTGCGCAGGGCAGGCGGTAACCGCGAGTTAATATTTTCCCCCTTTTTAATAATGGCGTTCCCAAATCTGTATTGGCAAGGCCAGAAGAATGGACGGATTAACCGCTCCCACGGCGCACTTGAAAAGACCTTCGCCGATCCCAGACACGACGGCAAACAACTAAAGTATCAAACATCTGATCGCTTTTACTTTGAAGGTGGGGAAGAAAAAAAAAAAACCCGGGGAGTTGGGGCGAGATGAATGGGCCCTGAGCAGCGCTGGGGGGAGAGAGAGAGAAACTGCTCGGCCGGTTTTTTCATGCGTCGAGTTTTGGATCGGAAGCACTCTTCCTAAAGCCCGGCGCCGGAATGCAGTTTACGCTACGCCTGCCGAAAGCTCCGATGCTCTTATATGGATTTATAGATAGCTAGCTAGGCTGGTTTTTTTTCTTTTCTTTTTTTCGTGGGCCCCCTGGTCTTGAAAGGATTTATAAGAAAAAAAAAAAGAAAAATAAAAAAAAAAAAAACGCTCCGAGAGCTTTTTCTTTCTCTTCATTTTTCGTTGGGCTTGGTGGAAATGTAAATGTTTGAGAAACACGGTCACGACCATCGAACATGGCACGGGGGGGCTTTTCCTTAAAAAAACAACATAGCGAAAATCCAATTCAGGAAAATCAAAACGCGTTGAATTTCCTTCCTTCAGAAATCAGACTGTTCGACGAGAGATTAATACAGACCAGTCGACACACACACACACACGCCTGCCTAATGCTTGTCTGGCGATACTTTAATAGACGGGCTTTTGTCAATACACTGCAATCCTTTTCCAACTCCGCAGTACTGTGTGTCTGTGGCGAGGCGATGGTTGCCAACAGCTCTTTTCTCGCATCATCTGACATCTCTCTCCTCCCCTCTCTCTCTCTCTCTCCATCTCCCGCTTGCCTCTCTCGCTCTCTCTCTCGCTCTCTCTCTCTGTCTCTCTCCGTCTCCCGCTTGCCTCTCTCGCTCTCTCTCGTTCTCTCAGTATTATTACGTGCGGAATAACTTTCATAGCTTTTAAAAGCACAGAGGCCCTGACTCACACTCGCTGTGTGTTTGCGAGAGAGTCTGTCTGTCTGCTCCTGCCCTCCTGCTAACTCCCAACAGACCTGTGGGACAATTAGCAACCCTCTCCCCTCTCTCTTGCTGTATCCCTCACCACCACCACCACCATTATCCTCCTCCTATCGTGACCGACCAGCTTCCGGTTCTTCAAATCGAGGCCGCTTGCTGTCAGCGAGCGATGAGCACGTTCTGATAGATCGGTCCGCAGGCGTCTGAATTCTGAGGAGGAGGAGGGAGGAAAGACCCGAGCTGGATGCCAATATAAATGCTCCAGGGTCACTCCGATTTCACTCTGGAGTCGCCGCCCCGTGAGCCATGAGCCCAGCAGCCAGCGGCCCATCACACTGTATATAAACGCCGCTTGTGTGTGTTTATGTACTGCCTGTGTGTGGCCTACTGTAATATACACCATTTATCCTTTGCTTAATTTCCTGGCATGGGCGGGGGGGGGGGTGTATGGCCCCGGTGGGATTCGAACCCAGAGTCCTAATACCTCATCCTACCAGTTGAGCTACCACGCCGCCACCACCACTAATGGCGGGCCCCACTAATGGCAGCCTGCTAATGGGAACCCAATGTATTTCAGGACTTTGAGTTCGTGTTGCGTTTCCCTCCCTTTTTGTCATAAAGTTTCCGGTGTACACTATTGTATAAATAACTGGCTGCAAGTGTATTTGCGTATTCCTGTTCACGGCGGCGCGGTGTGTGCGGCCGTTCGCAGCCAAGCGGAGGTAACCGGGCCCTGCTGCAGGATAGGATGAACTCCAGTCCCCAGCCCTGTTGTCTGTATCGTCTTTCCAGTCCCCTTCCTTCCTCGTCCCCTCCTCCGTCTCCTTCTCTCCCATCCATACTATCGACATCTTTCCCCGCCGCGCTGCAGACTCTCGTCTCTCCGGTGGCCGTGGCAACCCCCCCCCCCCCCCCAACGAAGTAGATGGCGCACGTGCACCACTGTCGCCGCCCGCCGCAGCAGCCTGACCGCGATGACCTTTTCCCGCGGCGGAACCCAACTTGATTTCCAATAAGGCTGTTTATCTTTTTCGGTGCACGCCTCCTCTTCCTCCTCCTCGTCCTCCTCTTCCTCAGCACTTGGGGAGTTGGCGTCATTAACCGAGCGGTGTGTGTGTGTGTGTGTGTGTGTGTGTGTGTGTGTGTGTGTGTGTGTGTGTGTGTGTGTGTGTGTGTGTGTGTGTGTGTGTGTGTGTGTGTGTGTGGTGGTGTGTGTGTGTGTGTGTGTGTGTGTGTTGTGTGTGTCTCAGCTTGCTAGCTCTGCCGATTGCTTTGCCTTTTTGTTGCTTTGTCTCTCATCTTTAATATCCATCCATCGGTCGCTGACCTTCCTCTCTTGTCGCAGACATTTTCCCCTCTGTGTGTGTGTGTGTGTGTGTGTGTGTGTGTGTGTGCGTGTGTGCGCATGCTTCCTTGTTGTAAAAGCGAGGAGGAGGCAACGGGGTCTTGATGGACTGTGTTGTGCACACATATAAATAAATATGTGTGCGAGAGTCTCGTGGATATCGTTTTGTTTACAAGCATCCCCGGTGACTTTAATTACGTGCAGTTACCTTGGGACTCACGTGTTTCCCATTACGGGGGTAATGCGCCGAGCGGGGGGTGCATTGTTCGTTCGTTCGTTCGCTCGTTCGTTCGCCGTGCGGATTTCTACCATCGCAATTGTGTTTAAGAAAAACGTTTTTCAAAACCTGTAGCTGCCGTGACCTTTTTAAGCTGCTTTCATAGAACGGTAATATCCGCGTTTGTTCGCGATTGGCCCCGCTCGAGCCTTTTCATTTCACCCAACCAAAAAGGCAACTTACTACATACATTCAGTGGGTATATTGAATACAAAAGCCCCGTGAACACAACAATTGTTCACCCCCCCGCCCCACCCCCACCCCGCCCACCCCACCCCGCCCCTGTAGAGATCCCATCGCCCGGGCCGACGTAATGGCGTTTGAGCCGGGCGGGGGGGCAGAATGCGATGCCCTTTGATGAGGTCGGTTCTCCGTGCCAGACACCCCGGCCGTCCTCCTCCTCCTCCTCCTCCTCCTCCTCCTCCTCCTCCTCTCCTCCTCCTCCTCCTCCTCCTCCTCCTCCTCCTCCTCCTCCTCCTCCTCCTCCTCCTCCTCCTCCTCCTCCTCCTCCTCCTCCACTCAGATGGTACACTCCGTGTGTGTGTGTGTGTGCGCCGCTGGGAGAGGGGGAGGCGGAGGCGGGGCCTAGCGATGGCTCCGTGCATGCATGCGGGGGGGGGGGGGGCAGACATTGCTGTGGTTGGCATCGACGACCGAGGGGGGAATGAGAGAGGATGTCTTTACATGGGGGTGTTATTCTGCTCTCTCTCTCTCTCTCTCTCTCTAATATCCCTCTTGGTCTGTCTCTCCCTCCCTCACCCTCACGTATTCCTTTCTTCTGTCCCCCCCCCCCGCCCCTTTCTTGTTCTCCTGCGCTGGCTGTCTGTCTGTCTTTGTGTGTCTGTCTCTGTGTGTGTGTGTGTGTGTGTGTGTGTTGTGCGTGCATCTGTGCATTATTGGGTCATTTATTTGCGAGACAGGAAATCTGGGCATCCGGGAGTCCCTGCTTCCGCCTGCGCCCGGGGTGAGGGAGGGAGGGGGCAAAGGTGCAGGGCTTAGGAAGGAGATAATGGAAACCGTGTGTGTGTGTGTGTGTGTGTGTGTGTGTGTGTGTGTGTGTGTGTGGTGTGTGTGTGTGTGTGTGTGTGTGTGTGTGTGTGTGTGTGTGTGTGTGTGTGTGTGTGTGTGTGTGTGTGTGTGTGTGTGTGTCGGCCCATTGTCCTGATTAGTGTGCGCGGTAGACTGTGTGTGCCGCCGTTTCCGTTAGTTAGCCATGCCCCCTGATATCACGTCATGTTAAGTCGAGCTTTCCTGCGCCGGCTGCTAATTTAAATGTAACCGCGCGTGGGTGTGTGTGTCGGGGAGGGGTTGCGAGTCGGGGAGGGGTTTGTTCGAGGAGGTTCTGGTTCTGATTGGGGTTCTGGAACGAGCGTCTCGCAAGGGGTCTTAAGTAAACAACCCAAAGCGGTGCTGGTTTCACTGTAGTGGTTCTGGTCTGCCCGACCTCCCGACTGCGCCGACTGCTGACACCGCTCAGGCTGAAGGGGGGGGGGGGGGGGGTTGGTGGAGGGTGGTGGATGAGGATCGAAATTTCCCTTTAAGATGACAATGAGGACATTGAGTCGTCTCTCCCCAGTCGAATAATCCCTCGTCGGCCAAGAAGCTCTAGTTCTCTCTCCCTCTCTCTCTCTCTCTCCTCTCTCACTCTCTCTCCTCTCTCTCTCCTCTCTATAATGGCCCGGGCTGTCACACACTGGCTCACATGTGGAAAAGTTGTCTTTTCTTCGTGAATTCGTGTTTTTTTTTTTTTTTTTCCTTCTTCTTTCTTTCCTTCCAAACTGACTAAACGAGAGTTGCAGTTCTTTATAAATCGCCGGGAGTCATAGCTCATAATCGAGGCTGACATCTCTGAGTCGGGTCATAATTGAGGGTGACATCTTCCGCCGAGGAAGTAGTAAGGGTGGGAGCGGGGAGGGCGGGGAGGAGGCGGTGGGTAACTAAAAGTTGTCAACAGAGGGTGGGGGATGGGGGAATCCTTAAGCGTGGTGTGCTGATCCGATGCCGTACTCCCAGACACGTTCGGCAGCGATGTTCTTCATCTCCCCCTCCTCCTTGCTTCGGTTTTGCGTTTCTGCCCCGAGAGCAGGATTCAAACTGATTGCAAGTGGCGTGCAATTATGTCTTTGTATTTCTGCAGCATCACCCCCTCCCTCCCTCCCTCCCTCCCTCCCTCCCTCTCTCCCACCTCTCCTTCTCTTTTCCAGCCTCCGCTTATAAACGGCGGAGCAGGAGAATAAAAAAAAAAAAAACCCGTAGCCCGGGCCGTGCTGCTCCTGGCTGGGAGCGGGAGTACAGGGAAGTGATTGTGAGGCGCTGCTGAACAGAACAGAACAGAACAGAAACGCGAGGGCCGCGAATTTTATTTGTATTTTTTTAACGAGCAACCCCTGTGAATAATCACATAACTCAGCCCAAGTGGCAGACGGTGCTGAAAATATATAAAATAAAATATATACCCCAAAAAATAAACCCCCTTTCAAGCATGGCTTGTTGGGCACCGTTAAAGAGACTTATTCAGGTTGGCACCCACCCCTCTTGTTTTCTCTGGTACGGCGAAATGTCGACCCACTTCTTTTTTTTCTCGTGTTTTTTCTCTCTTCTTCTTCTACTTATTTTTTTCTTTTTCCCCTGTAAATATTCCCGGGCCGCTCCGCCAGACGCGAAACACTTTTGGACTTAGCACGTCGTTACAGTGAGCCAGTCTCCCCGCCGACCACCGACGTAAATGGAGGCCTTTATGTCCGCAGCGGAGTTTTTATGTCTTTCACATGGAGGAATGGGCGGGCGAGCGAGCATGCCGGCGAGCAAACGAGCGATGCGAGCGAGGTGCGCAAGAGGGAGGGGGTGGGTGGTGGCGGCGGGGTAGAGAGGACAGACAGGACAGAGAGAGAGAGAGAGAGAGATATTCTGATGTATGGATGTGTGGCAGCAGACGCTATGCGCACTGTGGCGTGACTGTGTGTGTGTGTGTGTGTGTGTGAGAGAGAGAGAGAGAGAGAGTGTGTGTGTGTGTGTGTGCGGGAGTGTGTGTGTGTGTGTGTGTGTGAGAGAGTGTGTGTGTGTGTGCGTGCGCGCGTACACGTTGCACATTGTCTCGTCCTCATTCCGTACACGTGCCCCCATAAAATCTTTATGCAGCTCAGGAGCTCGGCTCTGAGCAGACGACACACCGCCTTGTCAGTTAAGGCCGTCTGTCTGTCTGTCTGTCTACACTGCGCGTTGTGTGTGTGTGTGTGTGTGTGTGTGTGTGTGTGTGTGTGTGTGTGTGTGTGTGTGCGTGCGCGTGTGTGTGTGTGTGTGTATTGCCCGTGGCCCTTCTTGTGTAAAGCAGATGATTCTCGCGGCTGTACTGCAGCAAGATTTCACGTGACAGGTGAGACTGCATTCCTCTCCGGGGGCTGCGGAAGACCAAAAGCCGCCATTAAAAACACCGGTGTCTCCTCTCCGGCAACACTTTGTGTGTGCGGGACACTCTGGAACGCCCCCTACCTACTTCCTGGTGTGGGGCCGGCTGCAAATTATTGTTTGCCGCTCCACTCGGGCCGGCGATGAGAAATGTTTAGCTAGTTTGATGAGTCGCTTAGCACGGTGGCGGCGGCGGCGGCGGCGGTATCGGGAGGGGGTGTCGTGTACATTTGTCATCGTTACCGTGGCGTCCGTTCGATAGCTGGCTGGCTGCGGTTGCCTTGTGTCGTTGCAGCACGCACACACACACGCACGCACGCACACACACACACACTTAAAATATAGCTCAGTCAGTGGCGCACACTGGTTGTCCCGGTGTGGTTTAACATCCCATAATTCACACCGGGGTTTATTAGAGTGCTCATTTATAGACTTTTCCTCCCCGAGACATGATGACCGGGAGGGTACACAGTTGGACAAGTGGTGCACACACACACACACACACGTGCACAGACACACACAGACACACACACACAGTATGAATTTACGGCGGGCTGGTGGGCCGCTCTCGTCGCACGTCCGTCCCCCCCCCCCGATCCCCGAAGAACAATTAAATGGAATCCTGGAGGGAGGTTAGCTTCGTGTTCCCGTCCGTCGACGGAGGCCCCTTGGGGCCGGCCGGTGGAAAGGACAAAGTCAAGTCCCCAAATACACATCATCCACATGCATTTATATTTCCTGCACTGTGCCGCCTTCCCTCTCCCTCCCCTCTCTCTCTTCCATCTCCCCCTCCCCTCCCTCCCCCCCCCCCTCACCACCCCCCTCCCTGCCTTGCCAGTGGCAGGTTAATAAAATAAACATACATCCACCAGTGGCGATGGCATTCCTGTCAGGACTCCCTTGGCTGTCATCAGCCCTGTGTGTGTGTGTGTGTGTGTGTGTGTGTGTGTGTGTGTGTGTGTGTGTGTGTGTGTGTGTGTGTGTGTGTGTGTGTGTGTGTGTGTGTGTGTGTGTGTGTGTGTGTGTGTGTGTGTGTGTGTGTGTGTGTGTGTGTGTGTGTGTGTCAGCACAGGCTCTGCAGTCTATTTGCCACCAGGCCTTGTCAATTTGCGCCTCACCCACCCCAGGAGCTGGGTTCAGAGCTGGTCGGACACGGTGTGTCCTCTGGGTTCGGGTCTGTGCATCAGCTGTTCCCCCGGTCCCTCCCTCGTGCGTTGCGTGTGTGTGGTTTCTCTGGCTTTGTTAAAGACATTCATTGGCTTGTGTCGTAAGTTTGATCCAAGATTAGATCAATTTCACGCAATGGATCGCAGACATCGTTCAGTTCTCGCAAGACACATTCCATTACCGTTTGGAACGTGTAGCAAGTGATACGAATCTTGTTTCATTTTTTTTCGGCGTCTCCAGGAGAAGGAAATCTTTGCAAGCTGCTTTTGTGATCGGCGGTCCATCTTGAAGTTGGGCTTTATTGCTCTTTGAAAACCACCAACGGACTCGAAGCGAGCAATGTCTCACGGCCGCTGAAATGTTCAACCTCTCGTCACACCCGTCTCGGTCCATTTGTTCTTTGATTAACTAACCACCTGAAGTGGAGGTCCACACGTGTGTGTGTGTGTGTGTTCCTCCCCCCCCAATGCTTTGTGGTGCTGGCCAAGCTCAACACAGCTGCCCACCCACCCACTACTACCAAACATCTTCTCTCTCTCTCTCAATCTCCCTTTCTCTCATAGTACACACACACACACACACACACACACACAGTGTCTCTCTCTCTCTCTCTCTTGCTCGCTCTCACAGTACACACACGCAGTTTCTCGCTCTCTTGCCCTCTCTCTCTCTCTCTCTCTCTCTCTCACACAGTACACGGTGTCTCTCTCTCGTCCTTCTCTTTGAAGTCTGTCCCAGTCCAGTGGAGGGCTCTGGGGGTCAGTGTGTGTGTATGTGTGTGTGTGTGCGTGTGTGTGTGTGGTGTGTGTGTGTGGTGTGTGTGGTGTGTGTGTGTGTGTGTGTGTGTGTGTGTGTGTGGTGTGTGTGTGTGTGTGTGTGTGTGTGTGTGTGTGTGTGTGTGGGGATTAACGAGGCCTATGGAATGGGAGATGAAAGGGTGCAGGGGGGGGGGGAGGGATGAATGGTCTTTATGAAGTGTTTGTTGGGGGTGAAGGGAGGGGTTGGACCAGGTGACGGCGGTCGGCTGGACTTTGGTACTGATAGACGAGCCAGATCTAAGGCCAAGATTAAAGACTGGATCAGAGACCCCCACCCCACCTCATCCAGAGCGGGTCCTGGTGCAACTGGGACCGGGTCACTACTTACTGTCCTGTCAAGTGGAAGGCTTTGGGTTCAAGGCTGGCTATCAGCGGGCCTCGTGGACACGCGGCGGCGTCTGAACCCAACAATGCGCCGCGTTATTTAACATTTTATGTAACCTTTGTTTAACCACGGGAGGCCCCCCTTTGAGATCGCACATCTCTTTTGCAACAGATACTCTCTGCCCTGGACGAGAAGCAGATGGGTTTCACAACACGGTTACAACATTTAACAGAAGGTGGAAGATGGGAAGAAGAGATTCCACACCAACGTATAAAACCTGAAAGCCTTAGTAGGCTGCATCTTGCTCGGGGACAGGGTGCAGATGGAGGGTGGGGGGGGGAATCGAACCCGGAACCTTTCCACTGAGAGTCGAACACCCAACTCAAGGCCCCTTTTAATGATCGCATGTGTAGTAGTCTCCGCGGTGGGTTCACTCGGCGGCTGGCCCGGCCTTCTTGGCAGAGCGAACGTTCATTTAAATATCGCACAGGTTCCCACTTGACTGATAGACGGGGCAGAATAATATGTGCACGCACACGGCATGCGCCAGGAATGCAAGCATACACGCACAGCACGCACACACACACACACCACACACACACCACACACACACACACACGCACACACATTATTGCATTTCTCCGAACCCTTTGCCACTGAATGTCATTAAGCGGAGACAGTGATGGATTCATAGCAGGACTGTTCATGTGGCCGGTCTGTCACTAATGGATGAGGATCTGCATGCATCTGAAATGGAGACATGCCTGGGAGTCCTCTGGCGCATTGTGCTTCTTTAACTACGTTGTTGTCGATGTGTTGTGAAATGTCTCTTGACATCACATTGTGTTTAAAGTGTATTACTAAGATAAGATCGAACTTTATTAATCCCAAACGAAATTCTCGTGCCAGGTTGTTGTTATTATTATTTGGCGTTTTGAGATGTTGAGGATTGCCGATGTACCATTGCCAACTTATTTTTTTTTTATCTATTAGGCTTCTACACTGTACATGTATTATTCCATTGTTTTTATACTCTGTTTTTATTCCGAGCAACCTCTGGGCACAAGGATTTCCTTCGGGATGAATAAAGTTCGATCTTATCTGTCACGTAAGTGCTGGTCATTCAGACGCAGACTTTGTTAGTCGTTAGTTTCCTCTCTGGGCTTGTTTCACAAGACCGCCGTGCTGCATATTCAATGGATGCAAGATGTGGTGTGAAACTATGCGAAAGTCTCCAGTAAGCCATTGATATTCAGAGGGTGGACTGCTTTTAGTGTCCCCTGGATCAATTGTTTTAAATCCCGGGTACTTGCAAAGCAGCAAGATACTCAATACCCCCCCCCCCTTCCCAACGCCCAACACACACACCCTTCCCTCAATCCTTCCGTCGTCCTCTTAACACCCTCTCTCTCTCTTTTTCATTTCAACAAATTGTCTCCCTCTCTTGCCCCGCCCCCCCTCCCTCACCCATCACCCCCTCCCCCTGGCAGATGGCACACTTGGCTTCCCCCTCCAGCCCTTCAAAATAAGTTGGCTCACCCACAAACCCACTTACTTATTTATTTATTTGTTTATTTATTTGTTAACTCACTTTCACACAGACACACACACACACACAACACACACACACACACACACACACGTGCGCGCCTATTTATTTATTTACTTGCTAACAGACACCTTGTGCGTCTGCCAGTTTTTGTCTAATCCCAGGGAGAACCAGGCTTCCCCCTCTCCCTCTCGTTTTGGTTTTTTTTTCGGAGACGCAAACATTCGATTCCCTGTTTTCACGTTTTCTGTTCTCTTCTTTCTGACGTTTTATTTTTATTTTTTTCCTTCTTTCTTCCCCCACGTTGTTACACTCTCCAGGTTCTGAACGAGGTGAGCGCGCGCTCTGTGCTAACGAGCTACACAGCGACACCAAAGAAGGCACCTTCGGGTCTTTATTTCGGGGAGGGGTTTTTTTGGAGCGTTTGCAGGAATCCCGCGTTAATTGGTCTTTTTTTTACTTTACACCGTCTGCGGTTCTGCCAAGCGCTCAGCGGCAGGCGAGGAGGTCCCGCCGCACAAACCAAACCAGAACAGAACGGGTTTCTGTTCTTTGGTCTTCCGCTTCGATGCGGATTTTACAACACACACACACACACACCACACACACACACACACACACACACACACCCCCCCCTTACAATAACCCACTCTGTCATAACCTGGGGAGCCTTCGTGGAGGTAACCTAATTAACGGCAATCTGCTTACGAGGAGGAAGAGGAAGAGGAGGAGGAGGCAGTGCTCTCGTTACTTTGTCTCGGGGGTTGGGGTCGTGGTCGTGGGCGTTGGTGTTGGTCGCTTGCTATCACGTGATAGGGCAGGCCAGGGCCGGATATCAAACCTCCCCCCCATCTCCCCTCCCCCCTCCGCCTCCTCCACATCATTTCACCTTTGCAGTTTTTAAAAATGAGGGCCCTGTGGCCGGAGGAGCCCCTGGTCGGCCAGACCCCCAGCCTGAAAGGGTTCCCTTTCTTCTCCCCGGGCCCTGGGTTTTTCCCCCCAGCACTTTGTCATGTAAAAGGAGGCTCCTTATCTGGCTCTGGGTGGGGTTGAAGACGCAGCAGCAGCAGCAGCAGCAGCAGCCATGAGAGAAATGGCTGGTGGGTGTGGGGGTGGGGGGGGGGGTGGCGGTGGCGGTGGCGGTCCCCTGGGGGCCCGGCCGCCGACCACAGACCCCGGGGCACATGGGAAATAAGCCAGGGGTGATTGACGGCTCCTTTCAGCAAAGTGGCTTAGTCCCGCCTCCGGAGGTGTCAGCCGGGAGGTCACTTTAACCCCCAACCCCCCACCCCCCCCGGTCCCCAGGCCACCTGCTCAACCTCTGGACCTCCAGCGGCAACTGGACCTGAAAGCCGCTGGTCGCCGGACACTGGGCGAGCATTGTTCCTGAAATGGCGACGCTTTAGTGTTTTTCAAATGAGGAGCTGCAGTTTCAGACCGCCGCTGTTCCTGGTTTAAGAATTATGCACGCATTGCAGTATTTCCCGCCTTACTTAACCGATCGATCTTTTCCTCTTGTGTCTTTATTGCCGTTTTTTGTTGTTTTTTCTTTGTGAGAGATCCCGCTCGCCAGGTTCCTCGACTCTACGCCCCCCCCCCCCCGTCCCTCCGCACCGTCTCTCTGTTTCGCGACCGCTGCAATAACAATAAGCGCTCCGGCTGAATATTTTCCAGCGACTGATCTTTTATTAGGACTCTTTTTTAAACCCGTGTTTAGCCTTGGCTCGTCGCGGAGGACCTGCTCTCCTCTCGGTCCTCACCTCGTGCCGTCGCCCCCTGTGGCCTTGGCGCGCGCTTTTATTTCACGAACAATGCACAATTTAATAGATTAAAAGAGAGAGAGAGGGAGGGGGGGGGTGCGGGGATGTGAGGGGGAGATTTCACAAGGCCCGATTTAATTTCCTCTGCTCGAGCTCGAACGGGCCACGGTGTCGGAATAAATAAACTGTCCAGAATGAATGGAGTCGGAAGAGAGTGTGTGTGTGTGTGTGTGTGTGTGTGTGTGTGGTGTGTGTTGTGTGTGTGTGTGTGTGTGTTGAATAAGAGGTGCTGTTGTCTGGTCTGTGTGTTGTATGTATGTTCTATTTTTTCATCCCCCCCCCCCCCCATGTAAATGAATACAGATGTTGCTTGTCCAGCGCTGGGCTTATGAATTGATTTAGCCTCTTGAATTGTGCAGTTAACGTTTTTTATTTTATTTAGTTTTTTTGCTTCTCTGTTACCCTTTCTGAGGTCCTTCACATCAGGTATTCATGCGCTATCTCGTTCTCGGTCTGCTTTGGAAACGGCTCAATAGTTTTTTTTTTGTGTGTTTTACACACATAATTACTCCATGATGTATTATTGGCAGCGGGGAAGCTGGCTTGGCCCGAGAATATATGCTCTGCTGCTGTATCAATCTGTCTGTCTCTGCACAGACGTTCGCAAAACACAAAGGTGACGTCGAGCAAAGTCGTTTGGCTTCCACGTTAAACACACCGCCTCGTTTTTAAACGGACAGCCTTGTTAAGGTTTATTTTTTAGGGGCATGTATTTAATGAGCTTCAGCGCGCAGAGTGTGCGTCGCTGCCGTTCGTCCAACGTGACAGCGGCGCCTTGTAAACGCTGCCCTGCGTTATGTGCACAATAAAACTGCCATCTCGTTTCATGGGATAAGGGCGCGCACCGTTCTCGATAGGCGGGTCGATAATTATTTGCATAATTGAACGCATTGTTGGAATGTTTCGCTCGGCGATTTGTGTGTAGGTGATTATTTTTATTTTTTTTTACACAAAACTTCTTCCCGTATATTTGTGAGACAATTATTGGGTGTTTGGGTTGAGTCAACAGCTGTGTGTGTGTGTGTGTGTGTGGTCTATAATTATTTAGATATGTGCGTGACATTTCAAGTCAAATTGCCCCAGCGAGGTTGGAACTAAACCGCAATGCATAGTATTGAACTACTCGCCCCGCATTTCAAACACACCCGCGCGCGTTTTAAAACCTTGAGCCGGAACTCTCTTAAATCGCTCGACGGTATCGCACCCCCGGTAACCTCAATCGCAACGTGGATCCTTGGGGGGGGGTTTATTTTATTTTATGCGAGACGGATTATAAGGCTTATATTTAGGAAGCGGGCTTACGACGGCTACTTAGCCCGATGCACCCATAGCCACAGGCTACATAGACAGTGATGTGTGTGTGTGTGTGTGTGTGTGTGTGTGTGTGTGTGTGTGTGTTGTGTGTGTCTGTGTCCCACGCACGCAGGTGTGTGCACATGATTGTTTAGGTCGACACACACATGTATGTTCGTGTGTGTGTTCGTGTGTGTGGTGTGTTATGGTTACTGTTCGCCACGAGACCTTGCACTGTGTGTGATGTGCTTGTTAGTGGGGGATTGTCAGACCGAGAGTGAGTCTTGACCTTACATGGTCTAATAATACAAGCCTGTGTGTGTATTGCTGTGTCGCCTGCCAAGCAGAGTCTCCTGTGTACCCGGGGGGCGCTAAGCTAATGCTGCTGCTGCTGCGGCTGCTGCTGCTGCTGGGATCCACACAGGCTGCGTCCTCTAGAACCCCAGACGGAGCCGTGCTGTCGGTAGCCATACGACAATTTAAGGCTGATTTATGCCCGGCCGCTCGACACTTTTGAGAAGTGTCGCTCGACAGAAATGACGGATTTTTTCGACAGAAAAAAAAGTGTCGGCTCAACACTTTTCCCCCCCCCCCCCCCCATGTCGCGTACTTGGAGAATTTTCTTGTTGCGGACGTCGTCACATTTTGTCGCGCAATGTGATGGAGGTTGTAGTTTTCACTTCGTTATTGGTAGTTTGATCTGTAACATAACTTTGCAACATCACGTGAAATGTAAATCAGTCGATAGAGAACGGCTGGAGGATAGCCTGGTTACCATGGAGACGACGGAACCTTTCGCAGAAGCGTCAATTCAAAACGTTGCGCAACATTCAGTTCCGTCGAGCGACTGCTGGATCAGAAGTTCTGCTGTTAGTCGGACTGCTGGGTCCTCTAATGCGACAGTGTCCAGGATAACTACTGGGTCACGTGACCAAACTGCCGTCCGTTGTCTTTTGTTAAACACATTGAAGTAGTCTTGCCTGTAGAACATAATCTCCAATATTTATTTACCCAAGATAAATATTCAAGGAGCAGGCCTGTAGGAGTCGGGCATCTTGCTCCATCGAGGATGCCCACAGGCATGCAGTTACCGTTTTAGTTTTAGTTTATTATAACCTATTGGCGGCGTACATTGGGGATCGAAGACAGACAGACACACACACACTGCACTGGCCTACACTTGCTCCAGCACCACCAGCCCAACCAGTTGCTTCCCCCACCACCACCACCTCCAGCACCACCACCACCACCACCACCACCAGCTGTCTGCTAACAGGCGCTGTGCTGATATTGCCACCAGCTGCAGGGGAGCCCATGCCAGCCCATGCCAGCCGGGCCCAGGCAGAGAACCCGGCACTCATAGCCCACACTTTGTGCTCCTTGTAACCCCCCCCTCCCTCCTCACCCGCTCTTCTCCTCCGTCCTTCTCTTCACCCTCTCCTCCTCTTCCTCCTCTCCTCTCCTCTCCTCTCCTTCCTCCTCCTCTTCTCGTCACCTTCACCCACCCCACCACCCCCCCCCAGCGTGTCCCCTTTTACTTTCTCGTCCTCTTGTCTCCTTCGATCTTTCTCCTCTTGCTTCTCTCCTCCTCCTCACTTCTCCTCCATACACCTTCTATTGTGTGTGTGGTGTGTGTGTGTGTGTGTGTGTGTGTGTTGTGTTGTGTGTTGCAATATGGAATAGACTTTCATTTTTTTTCCTGTGGTCCTCTGGAAATGACTTCTGAAGTGGTACCTTGTGTGTGTGTGTGTGAGCGAGAGAAAAATATGATCTCATGCTGAATTAGTTTGTCCTGTGTGATGGAAAAGCAGTGTGACAATGAAGTCGTTACACTGTGTGTGTGTGTGTGTGTGTGTGTGTGTGTGTCTGTGTGGACAGAACCATCAGAAATGGTCACCCTTTGTTAGTATGCATTTAATTCTTACATTTTATTTATCTTATTTCCCCAAATAAGCATCTTCCTCCAGAGTAGCCTGGGTTAAATTGTCAGCCAGTCTTGGAAAGCAGCAACCCCTTGTGTGTGTGTGTGTGTGTGTGTGTGTGTGTTGTTTTATTGTCTTATTTTATATATATATAGTTGAAATTCATCCCCCAACAGAGAGAGAAAGAGTGTGTGTGTGTGTGTGTGGGTGATTTCCTTCCAATAGAAACCACCACTCTGTGAACGGCCAGACCCGCATGATTGATTACGTTGGTGGGATGTTGTTGCAGCCATTTCAAAATGTACCCTCTAGTGACATCGCAAGTGGGAGTGTCCACCCAGACGCACGATGAACAGATCAGCCTACCAGCCAACCGATACCTAGTGGGGACTGTACCAACTGGTCGGCTTATCTTATCTTATCTTATCGATCGTACATCTTGGGGGGGGGATGGAAACTCCCACTTGCGATGTCACTAAGAGGCTAGACTGAAATGGCTGGCAATGGCGTTTAATGGATAATCAACATCCCAGGTAGTAAAACGTGGGGTCTCTTTAATCACCGTCAAAATAATGTCGCTATAATTCCTCATAACGAGCGCGACATTTTTTTTATGTGCGATGTCCCCTTTTAATTCTGTTATTACGACCGGTATGTATGGTGAACATGTGGCCGTGCTTTATGCGTGCCTGTCTGTCGGCGTCGTTGAGTCGAGAGAACAATTAAGTCCATGTAATCACGCCATTCATTCTTGTCACGCTTTTCAATCACTTGTCAGGCATTTCAATCTAAAACGGGTTTGGCGGGTGGGGGGGGGGGGAAGGGGTGGGTTGTGGATGACGTGGATGACACACACACACACCTCTACACACACACACACACTCACTCTGGATTCAACGCGCAGACATGCCTCCTCAGCCGTATCTGTCCCAAGACGTAAACGTGGGTGATTTGATATGAAGGCTCTCTTAATGTGCCGTCATCCCCAGAGGGACCGCGGGGGGGGGAGAGACCCCCGTGTGTTCAGGGTGGGGGGGTGAGAGGTTAAGAATGTAACCCTGTTAAGAAGGATCAACCGTCCTCCCCCTCTCTCCCTCGCTCCCCCGATGTCTCCACCTAGCAGTACACACCCCCACCCCCACCCCCACCAGGGAGTTGAAGAAGACCTTGGTGACGGTGATGGATAACAAAAGCTTTGGCGAGAAGAGTCGTCACTCGATGAAACAAAAAAACTGAATAGAAATGCAAACTGCCTGCTAAGCTTATTGTCTGTAGCGGTTGAGTTTTCGTCTCTTTTTATTTTTTTTTGTTGCCGGAGACACGCAAGTCACGCTAGCCCAAAGTGAAAATGATATTCTGCCTGCGTTGGCACGCGGCGGCGGTTAGTCTTGAGTATTTGTTGTATCTTGTCAGCGAGCGCCGCTTATATTTGCACACACATACCTCCGCAAACGGCAGACGGTGTAGATTCGGTTGCGTTGTTTTGCTATTGTATTCTCTTACGCTGACTGACTGACTGGCTGTAGCTGTTAGCCGTTAGCTTTCACCAACAGATCAGCACAAAAAATAAACAATTCAACTTTTTTTTTTATCGACGTGTCGGGACACACGGGATGCGCGGTCGGCTTTCCGGTTGCTTCCGTCGCCGCTTTTCGCTTGTCCTTCTAAGGTTCTAAGTGTTTCGTATTTTTTTTTCTCTCTCGACGTTGAGGTTTCAAATCACGGCCAAAACGGATGTCAACTTCGCCCCCCTGGAACGCGGTCGCTAAGCTGACAGTCCGGCTGAGATATTATGAAACTTTGACTTTTACGAGGTGCGGGCATCCAATCCAAAAAAATACAATAAAATACTGCACAGCAATTCCATCACTTTGACGAGTGACTCCGGCTGAATCGGGAGGGGGTGTGTGTGTGTGTGGGTGGGTGTAGGTGTGGAACACTGACGTAGCTGTGAAGGCTTACTGGAACTAATCTACTAGTTACTGCTGGTGTTATTATGAGTACTTACTAACACTTGCTGCATTATTCTCTGTCCGTAATATCAGTAGGGGAATTCAAAATGGTTCAGCCCAAGTCGTTTAACTCTTCACTATTTGTTGTCAGCTGTCGTCGAGCGTTTAATTTAGAACTCCTCCCTCTCCCCCCCTCCCCCCCCACCATGTGTGC
>PIJE02000973.1:108427-123427 GCA_002895965.2 Coryphaenoides rupestris | reverse complement strand
AGAGCAAATACTCAGGAACTCACGGTCCCATGATGCATCGGTTTTTTTTTGGTTCTTCTCCATTGTTGTTGTTGGTTTTCTTCGCGGTGGCTCTTTTCCATCGTGGGGGATGGCGCCTTTTTTTTGCCTTTTTGTAACGCTAACGTCCACGTCTTTGGTTTTAGCTGCTAAAGTTAAGGCCTTGTTGTGCAGATTTAGTGTCACGCTCACGATGTCAGGACGCTAATGTCAGGATGCTAATATGCTAATGGATTGCCATGTCGCGACTCACCGGTGTCCCCCTCTCTCTCTCTCTCTCTCTCTCTCTCTCTCTCTCTCTCTCTCTCTTCTCTCTCTCCCCTTATCTCTCTATCTCTCTGTATACCTTTCTTTCTCTCTCTCTCTCTCTCTCTCTCTCTCTCTCTCTCTCTCTCTCCCCCCCTCCTTTGTCTCTGCAGGATGACAGTGATGGAATCCCGTGGTCAGAGGAGCGGGTGGTGCGCAAGGTGCTCTACCTCTCCCTCAAGGAGTTCAAGAGCGCGCAGAAGCGGCAGATGGACGGGGACGGAACCACGCACCCCGACGGTGAGTTGTTCCCCCCCACCCCCCCACCACCACGCTCTCACAGGGCCCATTAGCCTGCGACACCGGCAGCTTCCTGCTCTTTGTTCTGCTGCTCCATGCACTCACACACACACACACACACACACACACACACACACACACACACACACACACACACACCACACACACACACACACACACACACACACACGGCTCGGCATTTTCCAAATGAGATGGCAGCGGTGAGGGGGGGGGGGCTGTGAGACACCCCCCCCCCCCCCCCCGCCGAAAGCCATTTACGCACCGCGTGAGCCATTTATATTCTACATGTATTTAATATAAATATGATATTTAAAGGTACTATCAGTAAGAATCAGTGCATTCTGAGCTCCGTGGCTTGAGATGATAACAATCAGAAACTAATGTGAGTTCTAATCATAATTAAACCTTGTACACATTTAAAAAAGCTATGAAGTATATACAGTTTTTAATTATCCGCGCTTACATGTCACTTCGGTCAATTTTTCCCGCGAAATCCGACCCGACACATGTTTTAACTTCAACCACAACCTGCTAGAACTCGCTCCGATTCTTACTTATAGTTCCTTTAAACAATGACGCAATACATAATCAGGTCCACACTTTTTTTTCCCGTATTTTATTATTTTGTATTTGTTATTTGAATATTTTGCAGGGGATCGACCACACGAGGACTCCTCAAACATTTCTCGCGTGCATGTAATCCCGAAGTGACATCCTGCTGTATATATAATGCAATACAACAGGCGCCCCCCCCCCCCCCCCCCCCCCCCGTACGATCCGGTGTCAAGTTGAGGCGATTTCCAACACCATGTTTAGTGATGCAAGGGGGGAATCGTTGTGAACGCACGGACGTCCACGAAGCGCGTCTGGTTTGTCTCACGGCGCACGGCGAGCTCGAGTGGCCACATGCTCCACATTTACTTACAGTATGTTTGTTGTTGGTGGTGGTGCCGCTTTTTTGGCCGAAGTCCCGACAACAATCCCCCCCCCCCCGACGAAGTTGAGGGGAAATCGAGGAGTATGGTGGAGTAACCGGGGGGGAGGAGCAGAGCGGGGAAGAAGAGAAGGGAGGAAGGGGAGAGAAGAGAAGGGAGGAGGAGAGGGCTAGGGCAGGGGAGAGGGGGAGAGACTAGAGTAGAGTAGGGCAGAGGAGGAGGAGGAGGTGGAGGAGGAAGGAGAGAGAGGAAGGAGAGTAGGGGGCCACCCCAGCCGCTTTTCTACCCAAACTGCCGCTGTGTCTTTGTCTGACACGGGTGCTCCACACACACACACACACACACACACACACACACACACACACACACACACACACACAACACACACACACACACACACACACACAACACACAACACACAGAGACACACACACACAAAACAGCAAAGTGACATTACTTCCCTCTCTTTGGGTATTCTTCGCTACACTTCCTTGTGCTCCGGTTCTTCTGGCCTGCGGTCCGCAGTGGTGAGCGGTTCCCCGACGCCGGTTCCGTTGGGAGAGGGAGGGAGAGAGAGAGAAGAGAGAGGAGAGAGAGAGAGCGCGCAACAATATCCCCGAGACCGTTCCAGAACCCATTAGCTGCCAGGCTGCTCCGTATCTGCTTCTCCCCCTCCCACTCCAAAGGGCATGGGAACGCAACACACACACAGGCTCACCACCAGTGTGTGTGTGTGGGGGGGGTTTCCGTGAAATAAATCCCCACCATCGTTTTTATTCAATATCAGCCCCACCAGCCCCCCAGCGCAGCAGAACAGCACAGATCTCTATCAACAACGTACGTGTGGTGTGTGGTGTGTGTGTGTGTGTGTGTGCGTGTGTGTGTGCGAGAGAGATATGGGCGGGAAATAATGGCAGCTCCAGGAAGTAGTAAGAATGTGAAAGGATGTGACGTCACGTTTTAGATTTATTGGGTACGACGGTGGCGCCGCCCCAATTATATATTTATAAGTCACTTTGGGTTACTTAACACGTAATGTAGCTGCGGTTGATACACTTCACAGCATTGTTCATTGTGTTTACGCAAATATTAATATACAGACCCTCGTGTGTGTGTGTGTGTGTGTGTGTGTGTGTGTGGCGAACCAAGGTCGAGCAACAACACAACACATGCTGCTTTCCCTCCCCCCCCCCCCCCCCCCCCCCTCTGTGGCGTAACTGCACTGCTATAGATTCACATTATGCTAGCTCACATTAATGGGGGCCCCATTCAGCAGCTTGTACTGCTCGCTCTCTCGCTCTCTCTCGTGCTCTCTCTCTCTCACGCGCTCTCGCTCTCTCTCTCACTCGCTGTCTCGCTCTCCTTCGCGTGCTCTCTCGCTCTCTCTCTCGCGCGTGCTCTCTTGCTGTCGCTCTCTCTCTCGCTCTCTCTCTCGCTCTCTCTCTCTTTGCGCACTCTCTCTCTCGCTCTCGATCTCGCGCTCTCTCTTCTCTCTCGCTCTCTCTCTCTCTCTCTCTCATTCTCTCCTGCTCTCTGGCTCTCCTGAGATTTTGAGGTCAGCCGCGCGAGGCGACTGGCTCAGTTAAGCACGCACAAAACTGATTAGAAAACCCCTCCCCACAGGGGAGAGCCAATCGTAGGGTCTTTCAACTGACATCATCTCCCCCCCTCCACCCCCCCGGGCTCTCTCAGTCTCTACCCCCTCCCCTCCTCCCTCTACCCCCCCCTCCCCCCCTTACGCCAACTCAACTGCTCTCTTAATTCGCCCTTCAACCCGAACCTCCGTTATTACAAGGCCTCAACCGGCAACCAGGGGCTGGAGTTGAGCACCCCTGCCAGCCTGCCAGCCAGTCTGCCTGTCTGCCTGCCTGCCTGCCTGTTTGCCTTCCTGCCTGTCTGTCTGACTCTAGTCCCCCCCCACCCCTCCCGTCCTCCTCACACACCCAGGTTTCCCAAAACTGCCCCTCAAATGGGCATTCATGTGCGACAGCATATGTAAAACAACCCTCGGGAAGTGTAGTGTGTGTGCGTGTAGTTTGGTGTGTGTGGTATGGTGTGTGTGTGTGTGTGGTTGTGTGTTTATTGTGTGTGTCTGTGTAAGGTGCCCGTCTGCCAGGTTGTTTGCGATCTGCAGGGACTTGTAGTGTCAATCATTTTCAAGTACAATTACAGTTAATGAGCTAATTTTATTTTTTTGCAAAGAAAAAAAACAAAAAAAAAAACTGGCGCCTTTGGTACAGTCACACATTGTTAGGAATTTTGCCACTGATAGATCAGCCTTTTTGCCCAATTTTTTGTATTTATGTAATTTAACAAATGTTAAACAATCGCCTTCCCAACAGCCCAGCTACACCACCACACAGCCACAAAGCACGTGGATTAGGTTGTACCTTCATCCACATTTCGTTAATTTGACTTGCGCGAATGAGCGCCTGCGTCGATTTGGACCGGTGATTGACGGTTTCTGTCGCAACACGAACGTGACGAGAGTTTCGCCTCGTGACAGACCGCCTCGCGGATTGGCTGAGCGTCGGGTGACTCACCTCCACCTCACAGACTAGAGTCGTGCAGAAAGGCACAAGTGTGTAGGCACTCTGGCAGGCAGGGCAGAGCTCTGTGACACGTGCTTTATATATTTATGTGCACCTATAGCTGTCCTCCTCCTCCTCCTCCTTCACCTTCACCACCTCCTCCTCCTCCTCCTCCTCCTCTTATCTGCTCTCCAGATATATATTTTGTCCTTCCCTCTCCACCATGTTTACTGTCCCTCCGTCAAGCCACGGCCAGTGTCGCACGCCCCCTTCTTTTCTCTCCGCTTTCTCTCGCTCGCTCTCTCCTCTAGTCAGTATGTTCACGTGTGTGTGTGTGTGTGTGTGTGTGTGTGTGTGTGGTGTACGTGTGTGTGTGTGTGTGTGTGTGTGTGTGTCTGTGTTTGTGTGTCTTGTGTGTGGTGTGTGTGTGTGTGTGTGTGTGTGTGTGTGTGTGTGTGTTTGTCACCGGCGTCTTATAGCGCCACTCCACACCGCTCCCCAGGGCTTTTTTTTTTAAGCCTCTGCGGGTAGCTGACCTTATCGCCTGAATAAAAATGAGTCATTAGAAATCGGTGGGCTGCCCGTCGCGCCGGGGGTAGCGACAGCTAGCCGAGGCCCCCGCGCACACACACACACACATGCACACACATGTACACACACACACACACACACACACACACACACACCCATCGCTGAAAAGACAGGCCCCGCTGGGTTTAGTGCGCCGCGGGTTAGCGTAGCACCGTGTTTTGGAGAGGAGGAGGAGGAGGAGGAGGTGAAAGAGAAGGAGAAGGAGGGGAGGAAAGTGGAGGGGGATCTGTATGCATGCACTGCGGTCGGCCCGTCTCACACACACACACACACACACACACACACACACACACACACACACACACACACACACACAACCACACAGGCATGGTAATGAACACAACTGCCGCCATTTTGGAGCGTTATTTGGACCGGTGCAGGGGTTAGCCTACGCGCGTGTTTCGATTAGCATGCGGTGTTTACGGGGTGCACTCATATATGGTAGCCGTGGACTTACTTAAGCGGTAGACTCAATAAGTTGTACCCGTGAAATGACACTCATTTACGGGGTGCACTCATATATGTAGCCGTGGACTTACTTAAGCGGTAGACTCAATAAGTTGTACCCGTGAAATGACACTCATTTACGGGGTGCACTCATATATGTAGCCGTGGACTTACTTAAGCGGTAGACTCAATAAGTTGTACCCGTGAAATGACACTCATTTACGGGGTGCACTCATATATGTAGCCGTGGACTTACTTAAGCGGTAGACTCAATAAGTTGTACCCGTGAAATGACACTCATTTACGGGGTGCACTCATATATGTAGCCGTGGACTTACTTAAGCGGTAGACTCAATAAGTTGTACCCGTGAAATGACACTCATTTACGGGGTGCACTCATATATGTAGCCGTGGACTTACTTAAGCGGTAGACTCAATAAGTTGTACCCGTGAAATGACACTCATTTACGGGGTGCACTCATATATGTAGCCGTGGACTTACTTAAGCGGTAGACTCAATAAGTTGTACCCGTGAAATGACACTCATTTACGGGGTGCACTCATATATGTAGCCGTGGACTTACTTAAGCGGTAGACTCAATAAGTTGTACCCGTGAAATGACACTCATTTACGGGGTGCACTCATATATGTAGCCGGGGTGGCCGAGTGGTAATCACACGACGCCCACACACGGACACACACGGACACACACAGACCCCCAGAGCTCCAGAGCTCCAGAGCTCCAGACATACAGACCTCCAGACATCCAGACATCCAGACATCCAGAGATCCAGACATCCAGAGACCCAGAGACCCAGACACCCAGACACCCAGACATCCAGAGCTCCAGAGCTCCAGACATCCAGACATCCAGACATCCAGAGACCCAGAGACCCAGAGCTCCAGAGATCCAGAGATCCAGAGCTCCAGACATCCAGAGACCCAGAGACCCAGAGCTCCAGAGATCCAGAGATCCAGACATCCAGAGATCCAGACATCCAGAGATCCAGACATCCAGAGACCCAGACATCCAGAGCTCCAGACATCCAGAGACCCAGAGACCCAGACATCCAAAGATCCAGACATCCAGACATCCAGACATCCAGAGACCCAGAGACCCAGAGACCCAGAGCTCCAGAGATCCAGACATCCAGACATCCAGAGACCCAGAGACCCAGAGACCCAGAGCTCCAGAGATCCAGACATCCAGACATCCAGACATCCAGACATCCAGAGACCCAGAGACCCAGAGCTCCAGAGATCCAGACATCCAGAGACCCAGAGACCCAGAGCTCCAGAGCTCCAGAGATCCAGAGATCTAGACATCCAGACATCCAGACATCCAGACATCCAGAGACCCAGAGACCCAGAGACCCAGAGCTCCAGAGACCAAGACACCCAGACACCCAGACATCCAGACATCCAGAGACCCAGAGACCCAGAGACCCAGAGACCCAGAGCTCCAGACATCCAGAGACCCAGAGCTCCAGAGATCCAGAGATCCAGACATCCAGACATCCAGACATCCAGAGACCCAGAGACCCAGAGCTCCAGAGCTCCAGAGATCCAGAGCTCCAGAGATCCAGACATCCAGAGACCCAGAGACCCAGAGACCCAGAGCTCCAGAGATCCAGACATCCAGACATCCAGACATCCAGACATCCAGACATCCAGACATCCAGACAGACCCAGAGACCCAGAGCTCCAGAGCTCCAGAGATCCAGAGCTCCAGAGATCCAGACATCCAGAGATCCAGACATCCAGACATCCAGACATCCAGAGCTCCGGACATCCAGACATCCAGACATCCAGGGGCACCGGCTCTCCCCTATACTTACCCGAGGTGGGGGACTCCCGAGGCGGGGGACTCACTCCCGGGGCGGACCCCACCACCTCATATATGTAGCCGTGGACTTACTTAAGCGGTAGACTCAACTAGAAAAATTCCAGGGAAATTTTGAGGGTGCCTACTAAGCAAGCAATAACACACACACACACACACACACACACACACACACACACACACACACACACACAGATGTGTAGGAGAGGAGTAGAGAGATACACGTATGTACTTTGAAGTAATGTTTCATGAGCAATACCTAAAAATAAAATTGTACTTTTGTATTAGCAAGGTCATTACTAGGTGTTGATCTTAAATCAACAATTAGGTCTACATACACAAAGCACACACACAGCATAAACACAACATAAAATACATAGGCCTGTACTCAAAAACACACACACACACAGTATACAGACTAAAAAATAGATTGTGTGTTATATGAAATGACGGCCACACCCCTTCTCACACGTGTGTGGGGGCGTGGCTATGGCGTCATCTCCATAGCCACGCCCCTTCTGTGTGCACGACGAGGGGGCGTGGCTATGGCGGGGGCCTATACTCAAAAACACACACACACACACACACAGCATAAACGCCCCCTAAACACACGTGTGTGTGTGTCTCTGTGTTTGGCGAGGGGGCGTGGCCCCTTCTGTATGAGCGACGAGGGGGCGTGGCTATGGCGTCACCACCATTGGCGCGACGAGGGGGCGTGGCTATGGCGTCACCGCCATTGACACCATTTTGATTGGCGCCATTTTGGCGTCTATAAAATATTACAGCCACCACAACGCCATTACGCCAAACACAGACGCCATTTTGACACCATTTTGATTGGCACCATTTTGGCACAACATAAAACAACATAAAATACATAGGCCTATACTCAAAAACACACACACACACACACACAGCATAAACGCCCCCTAAACACACGTGTGTCTCTCTGTGTTTGGCGAGGGGGCGTGGCTACGGCATCACCGCCATAGCCACGCCCCTTCTGTGTGCGCAACGAGGGGGCGTGGCTATGGGGGCGTGGCCCCTTCTGTATGAGCGACGAGGGGGCGTGGCTATGGCGTCACCGCCATTGGCGCGACGAGGGGGCGTGGCTATGGCGTCACCGCATTGACACCATTTTGATTGGCGCCATTTTGGTGTCTATAAATATTACACCACCACACGCCATTACGCCAAACACAGACGCCATTTTGACACCATTTTGATTGGCACCATTTTGGCACAACATAAAACACAACATAAAATACATAGGCCTATACTCAAAAACACACACACACACACAGCATAAACGCCCCCTAAACACACGTGTGTCTCTCTGTGTTTGGCGAGGGGGCGTGGCTACGGCATCACCGCCATAGCCACGCCCCTTCTGTGTGCGCGACGAGGGGGCGTGGCTTTGGCGTCACCGCCATTGGCGCGACGAGGGGTGTGTGTGTGTGTGCGTGTCCACACAACAAGCGGGACAAAAACTGCTTAGTCATTGTTGTCATGTAATTTGATGAGCTGATTCGGTAGGGGCACCTGTCATTTCGAGGCTCATAAATCAAAAAGTATAAGTCCTTTGTTTCCATAGTTACATATATGTGACCGTCACGAGTGTAGCTACATTTTGATGTATAGATTACGTATGTGGAGTTAATATTGTGGGCGGGATGGCAGTTTTAAAATGGCGTGATCAGTGGTGAAATCCGTTCTGTATCAGGAGGGTGACAGCTTGAACTGCGTGAAAATACGGGCTTTGGGCTCTGCAATGATGTTACTTCTAGGCTCATAAATCCAAAAGTATAAGTCTGTTTGTTTCCATAGTTACATATATGTGACCGTCACGAGTGTAGCTACATTTTGATGTATAGATTACGTATGTGGAGTTAATATTGTGGGCGGGATGGCAGTTTTTAAAAATAGATTGTGGGGTTTTTTTTCGTCTGCTCCACGCTCTAACCTGACGTCACCCGCTCTGAGCGGCAGCAATACACACCCATGTTAAACTGTCTGAGGAGCTGAAAAATCAATTAAGTCTGAACTGTAATTGTGTCAAAAGTATGAATGTTATGAAAATTGTGAAATCATGTGTGAATTCATCCAAGTTTCCTGAACGTTTTAAATGTTTGAATGGAGTTTCTACCTAATGTATGACTGAATGGGAAGAGGTTGAATATGAGTGGTTTTGGACACATTTTGAACACTCACCCCCATTCATTTCAATGGGGCAAAAATGCTGTTAAAATGTTGAATATTTCGTGATACGGTTTGTCGCAACACGAACGTGACGAGAGTTTCGCCTCGTGACAAGACCTCCTCGCCGGATTGGGCTTGAGCGTCGGGTGACTCACCTCCACCTCCACAGACTCCGGTGTCTCTCGACCGCCGAACGCAACAGGCCACCGCCAACCTGTGATGCTGGCCGCGCGGCCTACTCATCACTCAGGGGACCTGTTCAGCTCTCCTGACCGCAACCGGGGGCCCTACCTTGGCTTCATGTGCCGGCGCGTGTGCGCTGTGGTGTGTGCGTAGTGCGTGTGGGTGTGTGTGTGGTGTGTGTGCGTCTGCGTGTGTGTGTGTGCGTGTGTGTGTGTGCAAAAATACACACTCTGTAATTTCAGGGGTTGCCCAAGTAGCACGACTGCTGCAAAGGAAAACTTTTCTTCTTTTCTTTTTTTGTATAATGACACGAACAGTCTGGCTACTGTGTTTGTTTGTTTGTTTGTCTGCGTCTGTGTTTGTACAAATCGCCGCTTCGGCACACACTCCCGGCACACGTGTGCGCGCGTGTGTGTGTGCCGTGCGCGCGTCGTCATCCGATTCCTGCTCCTTGACTCATCTCGTATCCCGGAGAGGACGGCGTCTGGGCTTGCAGCGGCGCGAGGCTATCGCTCGAGCTATTACTTATCCCCAGCCCCACACACCGCTGTCATTATTAGCCTCGTTTATTTTCCCTCCGACACCCGCTATTAGAGGTCTGTGGTGTCGCCGCGGCATGACTGATACAAAAAAACCAAAAAAAAACCTCAGTAAGTCAAATGGAATTTGGCCGGGGAGCGTTTTCGGAAGGCAGGAGGACTTGTGTGTGTGTGTGTGAGCCCGGGGGCCGATGGGAGTGTACCAAGTGGCGGTGGAAGACTGTGTGACTCACGGGTTAGTTCTCGGCGGCAGCGATAGAAAGGACCGCTCTCGGGCCGCACGGGCGTGAGACGTGCCGCGGGGTGCAAACTGACAGACGGACGGACGGACGGACGGACGAGGGAGGGGAGGGCACACACCTGCTCAGTGGGCGGAACATGAGATCATTACCCCCTCCCCCCCCCCCCACCACCACCACCACCACCACCACCACCACCAGGCGTCTCAGGTTACCACACCGAATCCCGATAAGCGCTTTTAGTACCTTCTAATCGTTTTTGTTCCGCAGAAGAAGAAAAAAAATGCGGAGGTTAGTGCAATGATCACAACGCGCAAAAGCCAATATCGTCAAATGAAGGGTCAGCCTTGTCTGTCTGCGCGTGGCAATTACCTCCTTGGCGGAACTGAGTGGTGGTTTTAGTTTACATTACAAAGTTGAGCGGCGGTAAAACCCGTTAAACAGGTTAATAAGAGCGTTAATTGAAGAGATCCGCGAAGACGGGTCATTCGGCAATACACTGGTGAAACTGTGCCTGAATGAAACTGTGCCTTTTGTCTTTCATTTCACAAAGTTGCCGGATGTTTTTTATAATTCCTGAAAGGCAATTTCAGAGGTTCCTGAGCTCGGGGGGGGCCAGTGGCCGCCCGGCCAGACCTGTGATATCTGCCTAATGGAGTTTGTCTCCCGTAATCACCGCTGACTCTGCGCTCCCTCCCGTCCCGACGCTAATTGGAAATTTTCCCTGCATGTGTTGCTGGCTTTTGATTTGGGGAATCTGACCCGGGCTTATTTTTTTGCTTGTCTGACTCCGACTCGCTAAATATTTAATTGTGTCTCGGTCAATTGGGCTCGCCGGAATGTCAAGCAATATCTCTCTGCCTCCACGTTGCCCCGGGCTCCTGGTTGGGGAGAGGTGAGGGGGATACGCAGTGACACGTGCGCACGCACACACACACACGTACACACACACACACACACACACACACACACACACACACACACACACACACACACACACACACACACACACACACACACCACACACACACACACACACACACACACGTACACACACACACACACACACACACACACACACACAACACAACACACACCTACACACACACACACACACACCTACACACACACACACACCTACACACTCTCCTCCACACGTACATGCACGCACACACACAACGTATGTGCACACCGTAACCACGCATGCACGCGCACACACCACACACACACACACACACACACACACAACACACACACACACACATATACACATACAGCATACACATACCACACACACCACACACACCAATCCCCATCACCACACAATGTGTTTCTGATTAGACCCCATCCCATAGAGTACATTTTGGCAGGGTGGGGGGGAGAGACATGGGATCGCAACTGAATAAACTGTCGAATGGGCATTATTATTATTATTATTATTATTATTATCATCCAGCAAGTGGGATGTGGGCCTGATTCTCCAGGAGACAAGGACCCAAACGCAGTCACCATGATGTCATGATGCAGCCACACATGCTCAATTTTAAATGAACCACATGTGCTTGTAACAATAATAATAATAATAATAACAAATAATAATTATAATGGCAATAATAATTACTCGCCTCGGAACTGGAGACTTTGAACCGTTTTCTTTTTTTTTAACCGGGAGAACTGAGAGCGTGATGCTGAACGGTGAAGGTTCGGGGGCCCCGGTGGATCCATCCCAATCCACGGTCCTTCGTGAGTTCTGGCGCTGTGGGCTCTGCCGGGGGCCCCCCCCCCCCCCCCCCTGTCTGCTCAGCTGCCCGGCCCACGTGGGGCATAACAAGAACCGCATGGCTGGGGGAATGAAAGCCTCGGTGCCCACCGCTGCCCCGGCACGGCCTTCACTCCCCCACCTTGTAGACATGTAGTTTCAATTTCTGTTATTTCTCAGCCACAGCCGCATACAGTCGAATGAGGTCACAGCCCTGCTGCGCTGACAACCCTTTTTTCTTTTTAAAAACCGGTTCCCTGTTTCCATTTTTATTTCTTTTTCTTTTCTTTTTCATTGAGGCCCACGCGAGGCAGTGACCAACAAGGTTGTCATTTAGCATCTGGCATCAGTTTGTCTGAATATCCCAGCCCACTCTTTTAGCCACTTTTGTAGACACTTTCCACCAGAAGCGACTTGCAGTGAGGTTAGTTAGTCACCCTCACCGCTAGGCTGGCTTCCCTTTCCTTTAATAGCACCCCCGGTCACTCATCACTGTTGTCTCTCTCTCTCTCTCTCTCTCTCTCTCTATATCTCATTCTCTATCTCATTCTCTCCCACTGTTTAGGTTCCTTGACCAATGGGCAGCTGAACGGCTCGGGGTCAAAGGGCGGCCACAAGGAGGAGCGATCCAAGAGCCTGGATGGGAGTAACAAGTACTCAGAGGACGGGCCTGCCAAGAAGCGGTAAGAACCGGGAGTCTGGTGGTGGTGGTGGTGGTGGTGCTGCTGGGTAGTGGTGGGGCAGTCTGGAGCTCCTGGACCGGCCCTGAGTGAGTGGAGTGGAGTGGAGTGGAGTGGAGTGGACCGTCCCCATGGCATTGCATATCCATATCTCTGTCTCTCTCCCTCCAAGTCTCTCCCCCTCCCCTCCTATCCACTCCCGTCTCGCCTCCATTTTCCCCAAGTCTCTTTTCATTGAGCCGGTCGGTGTGGAGAGGAGAGGTGCACCGCGTCTATTATGTCGGTAATGGGAGGAGACGACGGCGGCGGCGGCGGCGTCAACAGAGAAATGTAAACAGTATCTTGGCTTAAGGAGCCGTGGGGTCTGCTAATCACCCCGGAACCCCCTCATAATTCCCTTAAATGCCAATATCATTTCAGTTATTAGCCCCCTTGAAGAAACATTGTCGTGTAACTCCTCTCCATTAATCATCTGGAAATGAAAGTGGATCCGCGCGCACAATAAGCCGTTCATTTCTGGCTGGTGCCGTTTACATTTACATTTATTTCTAATTAAAGTAAATCCCCCACCAAGCAGCGTTTTCTATTAGGTGAGCGTTATTGGAAAATGGAATTAAAACAAAATATAATTTTACTCTAATTTGCCTTTGACAAGTTATAGAATTTGATACTGTAAGATATGCCGACCTGCACCGATGATGGGTGCAAACTTGTGTGTGTGTGTGTGTCTGCCCATGTGTGTGTGCGCCCGTGTGTGTGGCCGTGTGTGGTTGTGTGCCCGTACTGTACTGCTGCTGGTGGGCAGAGTGTTCTGTACTATAGACACATGGACAGAATCGCTGCAAGGTGTGTGTGTGTGTGTGTGTGTGTGTGTGTGTGTGGTGTCACACCGCACACACGCGGTACAGAACGTTGTTTCGCAATTTAGACGCAAGAACAATGAACAAATTCTGAGCAAACGCAAGCACACTTTGCTGTCACTCCCGTCGGGTCTTTTTTGATGTGAGAGTCTTTTAATGAGGGACACAAGTGCTCGGTTGTTTTTAATTAGGGCCCGGACAAAGCTCTCAGTCTGCTGCTAATGAAACACACAGAGCGTGTATGTGTGTGCGTGTATGTGTGTGCGAGCGCACGTGTTAAAAAGGCTGGCCCATAGCAAGGACAGCCAGCAGGGGGGGTTGGGTTGGGCTGGGCTGGGCGGGACTGGGAGAACGGCCAATAGCGTCTCAATGCTAACCGATAAGAGAGGGAGAGATGATGCCGTCGTAAAATAACGGGAGAGGATTGATGAAAAGAGCTGAAATAATGAGGGGGACGGAGGAAGGACAGGTGCGAGCGGGCTCCATTGTTTCCGCTGTTGGCAGGAAACGGCGGCCCTGCCGAAGCCTCTCTGAGAGCCGCGCTCTGTTTGCCTTCCCATGCTCCTCCCGAGACACACCAGCCACGCTGGCATCAGACACCGCCTTGAACCTTGAAACCATAGCCTCAAACAGTATAGATTTGAACACTTGGCCATGAACCACCGTAGCCCTGAACCTTGAAACCACAGCCTCTAACCCTTAGCCATGAACCACCGTAGCCTTGGACCTTTAAACCATAGCCTTAAACAGTATAGCCCTGAACCCTTAGACATAAACCACCGTAGCCCTGAACCTTTAAACCATAGCCTTAAACAGTATAGCCCTGAACCACCATAGCCTTGAACCTTTAAAGCATAGCCTCAAACAGTATAGCCCTGAACCCTTAGACATTAACCACCGTAGCCTTGAACCTTTAAACCATAGCCTCGAACATAATAGCCTCGAATCCTTGGCCATGAACCACCATAGCCCTGAACCTTTAAGCATAGCCTTAAATAGTATGGCCTTGAACCCTTGGCCATGAACATTTAAACCAAAGCCTTGACCTTTAAAACTTTACCCTCAAACAGCAGAGCCTTGAACCCTTAGCCTCCGATGACTATAGTCTCAAACCATTCTTAGCGTGAAACTTTAAACAATTAGCCCATCAAACTGTATAGTGGTAGGTGGGATAAATTACCATATACATATAGTTAAAGGTTCTAATACATGCCCGTATCTTTCTTTGTACTGCACACCATAGTCTTATATAGACATATTCTGCCTAGTTTCTGTTTTCATGATCTCCTAAGTGAACTAAGGCTCCAGTACAATGGCACCATGGTCCAGTCAAGGTCAGCGAGAAACACCTTATCTGTGGAGTTACAGGCCCTCTCAGCTAGGGGAGGATACATCTCCTCCTATCACCTCGAGGCACTCATCCTGTATGAACACCGTGCACCCATGTTTGAATGAGGTCACACTCCTGTTATGTAACACCCTGCACTTTTTTTGCCATGAATATGAGCACCGGACTCTGTTCGATCATCCTCCAACAAGTCTTGGTGGCCTGTTGAATGGCGGGGAGCCTTCAGTGCTGAATATTACTTTGTATTTTGCCACTTTGAT
>PIJE02000973.1:83210-101545 GCA_002895965.2 Coryphaenoides rupestris | reverse complement strand
ACAAGAGACAGAGATAGTGGATAGAGAGGGAGATAGAGACAGAGAGAGAAAGATAGGGAGAGAGAGGAGAGGGAGGAAGAGGAGAGAGAGAGAGAGGAGAAGGGAGAGAGAGAGGAGGAAGGGAGGAGAGAGAGAGAGAGAGGAGAGAAGAGAGAGGAGAGAGAGAGAGAGAGAAGAGAGAAGAGAGAGAGAGAGAGAGAGAGAGAGAGAGAGATAGAGAGAGAGAGAGAGAGAGAGAGAGAGAGAGAGAGAATGTATCCACCCCACCACCCCAGACTGGCCGCGCCACCGAGAACCCACTTCTCACGCGTGTCGGTTCTCCGCCCGGCTGTTTGTGTGTGCGTGGCGTTCCCGTTTTCTGCTCATCGTGTTGCAGGGGGAGGAGGAGGATCGGGTTCTCATGTACTTCCTATTGCGTCGCTATATATAGACCACTGACCACGGCATTCTGTTCGCTCTCGGCCCTTCCCATCTGGTCGCCCGTTGGATGTCGGGTGTTGGGTTCTTACTGACTCATCTGCGCTCGGTGTGTTTTTCCAGCGACGGATTCTCAGCGTGAGACACACTCGAGTCCCCGCCGCGCATCCCCGTCCGCTGGCGTTCACTTCTCGTTACGCCGAGAACCGCAAGCCCTGCACGCTCTAACAATGGTGTTTAAACTTGCGCAATCTCATCTCGTAATTTCAGTTCCACGTTGGCCGACCGACGCCAACGTCCTCGTGTCATACAAGGACAACCGAAAAAAATAAATAAAATATATATATAGATATATAAATATATAAAGTATGTTATTGTGATTGGCGTCGTCTTTTGTTTGGTCGTGTTGCCACAAAATATTGCGAAAGTAACAGAGCAGAGTGTGCTGGCCTGTTCTCGACAATAAACTTCTGCAGAACCACCATTTACATTTATATTTACATTTAGGGCATTTGGCAGATGCTTTTATCCAAGGCGACTTACAAAGAGTACACTTGTTGAAGGAGAGACAGCAATATATCACCGTGGTACATAAAGATAAGAATAGAGCAGGTGGTTGCGAGCTCAACCACCGCCTAAAAATCCCACACAGTCTTAACCGTTAAACGGCGTGTTAAAACGAGGGCCTAAAGTGGTGAACGCACATTCTTTCTCCAGTTTGTGCGATGCAAAGCAGCGGTGAGGTGGTAATGGGATGCAAAGTGGTTAGTTGTGAGATTTATCGCCTATGCAAAGTAAGCGCGTGATGGAGTTTGTGGCAACCGAGCAACCAATCACCCATTAGTCCGCTGAACGTCTCCTCCTCTGCCTCCTCTTCCTCCTCGTCTTCCTCGCTGGTGTTTGATAGAGCATTGTGCTACAGGTGCGATGCTGCAGTCCTGCTGCAGGATATACATATTTATGCTGCAATACGTGGACCATAATACTATTTCATCACCAGTGAAGGCGTGGTTGTACACAAACTATTTTATTTATTTGGGGGGTTTTTTTTTGTGCAAAAGGCAAGCGGATAAGTGCCGCCGTTTCCCATAACGTGTGCCGGTGGTGGTGGTGGTTGTTGTTGTTATTTACTGTGATTGTTATTTTCCAGCGCCACGGTCTTCTGTGTGTTCTGCCGTTGCCGCTGCCGCCGCCGCCGCGCAACGTTCATTAATATTTGATACGCGTGAAAAAAAACAAAACAACAAACCAACAAGCGAGGACGGGAAACACACCAATCAACTCCCCGCGTTCGCTGCAATCTTTTCCTTTCTAATTGCCACTTAAAGTAATCCTCCCCGCTGTCGACGGCGGAGAGGATTCTTTATTTTTTTTATACATATTTTGTGTTCGCCAACGAGGTTAATGTGTGTATTTGTGTGAATCGGGGGGTTGGCTGGCTGTATGTCTGTACTGCACCGGCGCAATACTGCTGATGTCACACTCTGCCAAGCTACTGCGAGGGACTCTCTTTCTCCGCGCCCGCTTACTTAGGCTTGGGATAGATATTATTTCTTTTTTCGTATCTCGCCGGGTTTCAGATGGATATTTCAGGGTTTTTTTTTTATTTTGGTATCTGACCGGGACATTTTTTAAGAGTAATGAGGCGGGGAGCGCACAGGAGTACTATTTAAAGTACTATTTAACGTGCTGCCCCGCCCCGCACCTGACTCGCTGTTGTAGATGTACTGGGGATGCGGCCAGCAGGGCAATTCAGGTGACTTCCACCTCCACCGTGGCGCAGACGGGAGGGAGGAGGCTGCAGGCCAGGTCTGGTTGTTCTGAGGAAGAGGAGGAGGGAGGGAGAGAGAGAGGGAGGGAGGGATGGATACTTTGGACCAGGTGGCCGAGGGAGGGAGTTTAAAAGCTGCTGATTATGTCCAGAGAGATTTGAGGAGTTGGAGTGTGTGTGTGTGTGTGTGTGTGTGTGTGTGTGTGTGTGTGTGTGTGTGTGTGTGTGTGTGTGTGTGTGTGGTGTGTGTGTGTGTGTGTGTGTGTGTGTGTGTGTGTGTGCAACTGCATGTGAATAAATGTGTCCCAGTAGAGATGGCTTACCTTCGGGCACCGTAGTCTAGATTGTTCTCTCTCTCTCCGTCTGTTAAATTTAAATAAGGGGTTTTTTTTAAGGTTTTCAAGAAACACGGTACATTGAAGACAAGTGTAGTCAGCACACACATTGTTAAATACACTGCACTTCATGTAATTATCACAGATGCGTGTTATCAATTAAAGAATAGATGAGGTGCGTACTCTGTTCAATGCATCATGTTAGAATTTCATCGATGACAATGAAAAATGCACGTCGCTCTCCGGCCCCTTGATCGCTCGCCAACGGAAACACAATCTCGTCCTTTTGTTTGTGCATTTCCTTCCCTCCAAGTCATGCTACCTCCCTCCCTCCATCCCTCCTCCCTCCCTCCTCCCCACCTCTGTCCCTCCCTCCCTCCCTCCCTCTCTCCCCACCTCCCCTCCTCCGTCCCTCCCTCCTTCTCCTATCTCCTCTCATCAGAGTCCACCGGGGGCCCCGGTAGCAAGGGAGACACCATGGTGGTTTGTGTGTGTGATGTGTGGTGTGTGTGTGGTGTGTGTGTGTGTGGTGTGTGTGTGTGTTGTGAGTGTGTGTGTGATGTGTGTGGTGTGTGTGTGTGTGTGTGTGTGTGTGTGTGTGTGTGTGTGTGTGTGGTGTGTGTGTGTGTGTGCGGCCGTTTGGTAGCGGTACCATGCCGCGATGCCACCAGGGCCCGTTTTACTAAAGGAGTGAAGGGTGACACCCAGGGGGGTTGATCACACCCGCGTCCCCGGGTGTCCGCACCGGTCCACCCCCCCCGTTCAGGCCCTTCCCTCTTTTGTCTCCTCAACTCTCCTGCCCAATCTCGCTCTCACCCCCCCATCTCCCTCGCCTCTCTCTCGCTGTTCCTCGCCATCTCTCTCCCCGTCCCCCATTTCATCGTCTGTTCTCATAGCCGCTCTCCAGCGGCCAAGACACACCACACACACACACACCACACACACAAACACACACACACACACCACACACACACACCACAACACACACCACACACACACACACACACCACCACACACCCCTCTCTCCTCTCTACATACGATGGCCCGCCCTGTCGTATCATACGTTTGTTCATGGAAGTGTGTAACATACACCATAAACATCTTTAACAACCTGTGGCCCCACCCCTCTTCCTGACTTCGCCCCCACCCCCCCCCCTCCCCTCTCCTGACCTTTTAATAGGTAACAGACAGCACAGGGGTCAAGGCGGTAAAACACACACACACACAAGCACAGAGAATGTGTCCGGATAAGTTCAGGGTGACAGTCTAGACAGGGTGTCTCTGCCTAGCCTCGCCTACCTTCCACCTCTCTGTTCTCTCTCTCTCTCTCTCTCTCCTCTTCTTGTCTTTGTCTTTATCTTTATCTTTTTATTTCTTCCCCTCCTTCCTATCTTTTATCTCCCTCTCATCTCTCTATTACTCAACCCTGGAGTCAAACACCAGGAGTTTTGCTGGTCTCATGAGCACGCTACCCGACCAATACAGATAGACACATAGAAACATGGCTTTCTGTCTGTGGAACCATTAGGTCCATTGGGTAATGGTGTGTGTGTGTGTGTGTGTGTGTGGTCTATACAGGTGTGTTTTCTACGGCGTGTGTGTGTGTGTGTGTGTGTTTTGTTAATTGTGGCGTCTTCCGTGCTGTGCTGCAGAATATTTAATTGGCGGAATCTGTCATCGTCTAAACGGTTGCGCTTTACGTTGATGTTTATTTTTCATGTATGTTCCTGGTATTTACATAATATATAAATAATCATTAGTTATTCTCACTGACTGACTGAACAGCACCGCGGTGACAAGTTGAGGGTCATTAAAATGCACGTACATATGAAAACATGCACCTTGTGCAAACCGCGTTTTGTTATAATATTACTGATTCAACCCATTTTGTTTATTTAAATGTAAACCACTTTGAGATTCATTATGTCTGAAAGGTGCGATAAAAACACGTTCCGCATTTGAATTCTTACGTACTACTCATACTTGCTTACACACAGCGCACACACACCACACACACACACACCTGCAGTGTGTACATACGTGTATTTTGCCAGGCAGGCTTTTGATCAAAGCAGTAAAAATGCATAAAAGAAAAACCAAAGCGATGCTGTTCTTGGCGTGGTTAACGTGATCCGTGCGGTGGATATGCTCGCTCTACCTGTGCCGTGATTGTTCGTTCAGCCAGTTAGCCAGCCAGCCAGCCAGCCAGCCAGCCAGCCAGCCAGCAAACCAACACACGCTCTAAGCGGCTAAAGAGGGACGGTATTTGAACAGGGCTCAGACAACACCCACTGTGGCGAAGCTACAAACCCCTCTGTCGGATTGCAGCTCCGTCACTAATCTTTTATTATGACTACGAGACCCGTATTGTGTTTGTATCGGTGTTGTTGTCGTTGTCGTTGTCGTCGTCGTCGAGCGGAGTGACTCCCGGCAGACTCTCAATCACCACTTTCATCAGCCTGTCCAGACTGGTATCTCCCCCCCACCCCGTCTGCCTCCCACATCCTCACGCTGCTGCTCTCCTTTCTTCTTTCTCTATCTCTCTCTATCTCTGTCTCTCTCTTTCTCTATCTCTCTCTTTCTCTCCCTCTCTCTCTCCTCATGCCCAGGCTTCTCTCGAAGTCACGCAACCCTCTCGCTGCTGGAGAGCCGTCACCCGTCTGGTCCCTCACACTCTCTCTCTCTCGATCTCTCCATCTCTCGATCTCTCCCTCGATCTCTGTCTGTCTCACTCTCTTTATTTCTCTTTCTCTCTCCCTCAGTCTCCTGTCTCTCCCTCGGTCTGTCTCAGTCTCTCTCCGTCTCTCTCTTTCTCCTTCCTTTGTCTTTCCTATTCTCGCCCTCGTTCTCTCTGTCTCTCTGTCTTCTCTGTCTCTCTCTCTCTCTCTCTCTCCTTCTCTTCTCTTCTCTCTTTCTCTCTCTTCTCTCTCTCCTCTCTTTCTCTCTGTCTTCTCGTCGCTCACTGTCTCTCCATCTCTCTTGGTCTCTCTCTCGCTTCCCCTTTCTCTCTCTGTCTCGCTTTCGGTCTCTCTCTGTCTCTCCATCTCTCTCGCTCTCTCTCTCTCTCTCTCTCTGACTCTCGCGCTCTCAGCCTGTGTCTCTCACATCTGAGTCAGACTCGGTTGAGGTATCTCATCATCTCATCATCTCATCATGCGTGCAACGTATTTAGAATAAGGTCGCCCATTCATAGTGCATCAACTTCCCCCCCGCATATCTCTATCTAGTCATCGTTTGGTTTTTCTTCCTAATTTCATCGCGCACGTGTACACGTGCACGTGACAATGTGTCGTCAAATGCACGTGACTCTCCCTCGACTCATACATTTATTCAATATCCTTATAATAACGCTTATCAGCTGTGATCTGATTCACATAGACCTGGGACCCCCAATGATCCCCACCAAATCCCACCCCTAATCCCACCCCTTTTCTATATATTTGTTAGAATTTTGAGATGTTTTTTTAGTTCTATGTTATTACTTTCTGTTTAATGTTCAATGTCACGCACCAATTTCACAAAAGCACATTCCTTCTTTGAAAAAACTTATGGCAATAACCGCTTGTGCTCTCCTGGAATCTCGAGCTGTAATGAGACGGGTGGCCACACATACATGTCGAATTTGCCAGTTTTATTCCAGACGGCGCTTCTGTGTGTGTTGTGGTGTGTGTGTTGTGTGTGGTGTGTGTGTGGTGTGTGTGTGTGTGTGTGTGTGTGTGTGTGTGTGTGTGTGTGTGGTGTGTTGTGTGTGTGTGTGTGGTGTGTGTGTTGTGTTGAACCTGCCATTTAAGCGTATCAGAGCCAAATGTATTTTCGAGCCTTGCACACCGCCCTATCGTCCCCCCATGGTGAGATAAACTTGAAACGTGTTCATAATTTTTCCATTTTCTCGCTCACCCCCCGGTTCCGCCGTCACCGCCGCCACGCTCTGCGTACAATCATCATCCCGGCGTTCCCGGCCCCGGGCTCCCCTGCCGCGCCACCGTCGCCAAATTGACCCATTGTGACACCGTCGGCGTTCCCTGATTGAAGCGTAATCGGAGCTTCGCCCGGCTCCCCGTGACCATTCCCCCCCCCAGCCCATCTCCCCGCCTTCCATCCGAGCGTGGAAAATTGACAATATATCCAGGGCTTATCACACGCTACTAGCGGGCCGGCCTCATTCTCACACACGAACACCGGTGGCTAACAACAGCTTGTCACACGTTTAGAGCTAAATGATATGGATCCCAAGCTATTTTTACTTAGTGTTTCAACATTACACTGGTGTGTGTGTGTGTGTGTGTGTGTGTGTGTGTGTGTGTGTGTGTGTGTGTGTGTGTGTGTGGTTCACAAACAGACACGGTGAGAGATTAAGACAAAGTTGACGGAGAAAGACACAGAGTGAGACGTGGAGAGGGAGACACACTGAGTGTGAGATGGAGAGAGACACTGAGTGAGACAGAGAGTGACATGGAGATAAAGAGACTATGGAGATACATGGACAGACGGGGAGAGAGAGCGAGGGAGAGCAGCCTATTGGGACACAACAGATAATGACATCAGGAGCCTGATTCTTTGTGCTTGGTGCATTATCCCGGGTCCGTTACCCGGGTCGTCCCTCTGACCCTGACGCTCACCTCATTACCTCTCAGTACCACCACCACCACAGGAACTTATATACTATTGATAGCATTCTCTCATCACAGAGTGTATGTGTGTATGTGTGATACCCGTGTGCCCATATTCTTCGGGCGATGCATGCATGTTTGTTTGTTTGTTTGTTTGTTTGTTTGTTTGTTTGATGGAGACAATGCAAATATAGATGGTTGAATATGCGAACGGTACACCAGATTGAGACATTGCCCCCGGGTGGCGGATCTGGACTCTGGTGTCTGTGTTCAGCATTGCTGCTTCTTTATTGGTGTGTTGCTATGCTCCAGGGAAGGGGGGTTTTGTGTGTGTGTGTGTGTGTGTGTGTGTGTGTGTGTGTGTGTTGTGTGTGTGTGTGTGTGTGTGTGTGTGTGTGTGTGTGTGTGTGTGTGTATGTGATGTTATATTTATGCTTGTAATATGGTAATATGCTCTGTAATAAATTAACCCTCTCGTCTCCCTTCTCCCTTGTCCTTTCTCTTCTCTTCTCTCGTCTATCCTCTCCTCCTCCCCTCTTTCCCATATCTCCCCTCCTCCTCCTCTTCTCTCTCCTTCTCCTCCTCTGGTTCCTCCTCCAGGCCCCGGCTCCAGGCCCAGAGAAAGTTCGCCCAGTCCCAGCCCAACTCCCCCAGCACCACGCCCGTCAAGGTGGCCACCGAGGTGGGCTGCTCCACCACGGCCGCTGCCGGCGGGAACGCCGCCGCCACCGCCGGGACCGCCGCCGCCAGTAGGGCCAGCCTCCCCCCACCCACCCCCCACCTCCTCCTCCTCCTCCTCCCTCTCCTCCCTCTCCTCCCTGTCCTCGCTCTGCCTCTCGTCCTGCGCCTCGGCCGTCGCCCCGGCATCCGCCTCGGCCTCCTCCTCCTCCGCCCCGGTGTCGGCCTCCTCCTCCTCCTCCTGCTCCTCGGGCTCAATCCAGGAGCTGTCCAGACGCAAGCCCAAGACGGAGGACTTCCTCACCTTCCTCTGCCTGAGAGGTGAGGCTGCTTTACTCCTCGCTACCGTGTCGTCTCGCAGTTCAGCAGACGCTTGACTGAGCCTGGACTATTTTAGATGCACGATGGGGGAGGGGGGGGGGTTAGGGCATCTGGTTCAAGTATTCCTACATTTGAGGTTTGAAAACCCTCACCGCTAGATTATACAAACATACACGTGTGCATGCCTGTGTGTGTGTGCGTGTGTGTGTGTGTGTGTGTGCGCGCGCGCTCTCACACAACCTCGGTTCCCGTAGCAACGCGCCATGTGACGCCCCGTCCAGGGCTTTGAAAGGGTGGTGACAGGATGACGACGGGAGGGGCGAGTGGGGTGCACCACAAACCCTCCTCTCCGCATCTCTGTCTGTCTCACTCTCTTTATTTCTCTTTCTCTCTCCCTCAGTCTCCTGTCTCTCCCTCGGTCTGTCTCAGTCTCTCTCCTCTCTCTCTCTTTCTCCCTCCCTCTCTCTGTCTCTCCCTCGGTCTCTCTGTCTCAGTCTCAGTCTCTCTCCGTCTCTCTCTCTCTCTTTCTCCTTCCTTGGTCTCCTATCTCACCTTCGTTCTCTCTCTTCCTCTCTCTCTCTCTGTCTCTCTGTCTCTCTGTCTCTGTCTCTCTCTTTCTCCCTCCCTTGGTCTCCTGTTTCTCCCTCAGTCTCTCACTGTCTCTCCATCTCTCTTGGTCTCTCTCTCGCTTCCCCTTTCTCTCTCTGTCTCGCTTTCGGTCTCTCTCTGTCTCTCTATCTCTCTCGCTCTCTCTCTCTCTCTCTCTCTCGCTCTCTCTCGCTCTCTGACTCTCGCGCTCTCAGCCTGTCTCTCTCACATCTGAGTCAGACTCGGTTGAGGTATCTCATCATCTCATCATCTCATCATGCGTGCAACGTATTTAGAATAAGGTCGCCCATTCATAGTGCATCAACTTCCCCCCGTATATCTCTATCTAGTCATCGTTTGGTTTTTCTTCCTAATTTCGTCGCGCACGTGTACACGTGCACGTGCACGTGACAACGTGTCGTCAAATGCACGTGACTCTCCCTCGACTCATACATTTATTCAATATCCTTATAATAACGCTTATCAGCTGTGATCTGATTCACATAGACCTGGGACCCCCAATGATCCCCACCAAATCCCACCCCTAATCCCACCCCTTTTCTATATATTTGTTAGAATTTTGAGATGTTTTTTTATTTCTATGTTATTACTTTCTGTTTAATGTTCAATGTCACGCACCAATTTCACAAAAGCACATTCCTTCTTTGAAAAAACTATGGCAATAACGCTGATTCTGAATCTGAGTGTAACACGCGATGTGATTGGTTGATCTGTATGAGACGGGTGGCCACACATACATGTCGAATTTGCCAGTTTTATTCCAGACCGCTTCCTGTGTGTGTGTGTGTGTGTGTGTGTGTGTGTGTGTGTGTGTGTGTGTGTGGTGTGTGTGTGTGTGTGTGTGTGTGTGTGTGTGTGTGTGTGTGTGTGTGTGTGTGTGTGTGTGTGTGTGTGTGTGTGTGTGTGTTGTTTGAACCTGCCATTTAAGCGTATCAGAGCCCAAATGTATTTTCCGAGCCTTGCACACCGCCCTATCGTCCCCCCATCGTGAGATAAACTTGAAACGTGTTCATAATTTTTCCATTTTCTCGCTCACCCCCCCGGTTCCGCCGTCACCGCCGCCACGCTCTGCGTACAATCATCATCCCGGCGTTCCCGGCGTTCCCGGGCTCCCCTGCCGTGCCACTGTCGCCAAATTGACCCATTGTGACACCGTCGGCGTTCCCTGATTGAAGCGTAATCGGAGCTTCGCCCGGCTCCCCCGTGGAACCATCCCCCCCCCAGACATGATCCCATCTCCCCCCCCTTCCATCCGGAGCGTGGGCAAATTGACAAATAAATCCAGGGCTATCACAACGGCTACTAGCGGCCGGCTCAGTTCTCAAACACGCACCACCACCGGTGCTACACAACCCACTTGCGCACACCACACCGGCGCTAATCAATGGATCCTGCAAAGCTATGACTGTGGCTTCCAACATACACTGTGTGTGTGGTGTGTGTGTGTGTGTGTGTGTGTGTGTGTGCAGCCTTGTTCACAACAGACACGGTGAGAGATTTAAGACAAAGTTGACAGAGAAAGACACAGAGTGAGACGTGGAGAGGGAGACACACTGAGTGTGAGATGGAGAGAGACACTGAGTGAGACAGAGAGTGACATGGAGATAAAGAGACTATGGAGATACAATGGACAGACGGGAGAGAGAGAGAGCGCGAGAGAGAGCACCTATTTGGGACACAACAGATAATGACATCGGGAGCCTGATTCTTTGTGCTTGGTGCATTATCCCGGGTCCATTACCCGGGTCGTCTCTCTGACCCTGACTCTCAGTACCACCACCACCACAGGAAACTTATATACTATTGATAGCATTCTCTCATCACAGAGTGTATGTGTGTGTGTTGATACCCGTGTGCCCATATTCTTCGGGCGATGCATGTTTGTTTGTTTGTTTGTTTGTTTGTTTGATGGAGACAATGCAAATATAGATGGTTGAATATGCGAACGGTACACCAGATTGAGACATTGCCCCCGGGTGGCGGATCTGGACTCTGGTGTCTGTGTTCAGCATTGCTGCTTCTTTATTGGTGTGTTGCTAATGCTCCAGGGAAGGGGGGTGTGTGTGTGTGTGTGTGTGTGTGTGTGTGTGTGTGTGGTGTGTGTGTGTGTGTGTGTGTGTGTGTGTGTGTGGTGTGTGTGTGTGTGTGGTGTGTGTGTGTGTGGTGTGTGTGTGTGTGATTATATTTATGCTTGTAATATGGTAATATGCTCTGTAATAAATTAACCCTCTCTTGTCTCCCTTCTCCCTTGTCCTTGTCTCTTCTCTTCTCTCGTCTATCCTCTCCTCCTCCCCTCTTTCCCATCTTTCCCCTCCTCCTCCTCTTCTCTCTCCTTCTCCTCCTCTGGTTCCTCCTGCAGGCCCCGGCTCCAGGCCCAGAGAAAGTTCGCCCAGTCCCAGCCCAACTCCCCCAGCACCACGCCCGTCAAGGTGGCCACCGAGGTGGGCTGCTCCACCACGGCCGCCGCCCGGGAATGCCGCCGCCGCCGCCGGGACGCCGCCGCCGCCGCCGCCGCCGGTGGGGCCAGCCTCCCCCCAGTCCCGCCCCCCACCTCCTCCTCCTCCTCCTCCCTCTCCTCCCTCTCCTCCCTGTCCTCGCTCTGCCTCTCGTGCCTGCGCCTCGGCCGTCGCCCCGGCCTCCGCCTCGGCCTCCTCCTCCTCCGGCCCCGGTGGTCGGCCTCCTCCTCCTCCTCCTGCTCCTCGGGCTCAATCCAGGAGCTGTCCAGACGCAAGCCCAAGACGGAGGACTTCCTCACCTTCCTCTGCCTGAGAGGTGAGGCTGCTTTACTCCTCACTACCGTGTCGTCTCGCAGTTCAGCAGACGCTTGACTGAGCCTGGACTATTTTAGATGCACGATGGGGGAGGGGGGGGGTTAGGGCATCTGGTTCAAGTATTCCTACATTTGAGGTTTGAAAACCCTCACCGCTAGATTATACAAACATACACGTGTGCATGCCTGTGTGTTGCGTGTGTGTGTGCGTGTGTGTGTGTGTGTGTGTGCGCGCGCGCTCTCACACAACCTCGGTTCCCGTAGCAACGCGCCATGTGACGCCCCGTCCAGGGCTTTGAAAGGGTGGTGACAGGATGACGACGGGAGGGGCGAGTGGGGTGCACCACAAACCCCGCGGTCACAGTCAAATCTATAATTGCTCGAGCAGCAAGATCATAACCGTGATTTATAGTGCAGTTTGAATCTCAGGTTTTGGGATTCCAGACTTTGATTCCCTCTTAAGGCGTCGGGTTGCACTACAAGCAAAAAAAAAAAACGCACGCATTGCAGATACATACAAGGGCTTGTAGCGTCACAGAACCCCAATTCAATTAATTAAATCCCATTAGTGTATATATTGAAGGAAGGAAACCCTGGCACTCGATGGTCACTTTTCATTTCGCATCGTAGATGCACACACATTGTGTCCTTGTGCGTTCGTTTGGTCCTCCTCCTATTTTGACTTGGTGTGTGTCAAGGATAGGCACCTTGTTCGACACCTTCTTAGTAGTATAGACCTATTCCCCCCACCCACCCACACACACCCACCCACACACACCCACCCACACACACACACACACACACACACACACACACACACACACACACACACACACACACACACACACACACACACACACACACACACACACACACACTCACTGTGTGTATGGCCCTACTCACTGTGCCCAATATCTGGTCTCCTTTCATCCAGCGGGTACGGAGATTAATAAAAGTGTTTTATGCCCCTGGTGTGAAGAAGAGATATGTCCCCTCTGGAAACGGTCGCCTTTTCATTTTTATCCCCAGAAATACTGGGGATAGAGCCGATATATACTGCGGTTGTTTTTATCAGATCAGCTTTTAGAGCAGAGCAGGTACTGCCTGCTTATCTGGAAGCGTTTGCAGAGGAGACCCCAAAGCAGGTTTTTAATTCATATTACTGACTGGCCAGTTTACAATACAAGGTTTACAATGCAATGCACGGGATTCCTTCCTCCATTGCCGTTTCATCTCTGTTTGGGGAGAGAGCGGTTAGAGACGAAGGAGACTTCCTCAACTTTTCAAAGTATTCCCGTCCATATTTACCCGCAACCTTGACTTTTCACTCTTGCGTCCTAATCCCCAAAATGTCTGTCCTCGGTAATGTTTAATTTGCCGGTTAACCTACTCTCGCCCCCCCCCCTCCCCCCCACAAACGGACCCTTGTTGAAAGCAGAGGGGGGAGAAAGAAAAAGGTCTTTAGCTTCGATGAATTCCCCCCTCTTATCATTATTAACCTCGCTCTAAACTAGGCTACAGACACTGGGGTGGCAAATTTAGATTACAATCAGCTCAGAGCCGTCGGCCATATCTTCTTTCTGGCGAGAAGTCTCCCCCCTGATTGAATGTCATTTTAATCTAGTGGGGGGTCTGCAGCTCGTCAGCTCATAATTGCTGCTTGGTGGCGTTCACACAAGGGTTGGGGGGGGGGGGGGGGTCTCCTTGATGGGGAATATACTGTATATAGGCCGCGTTGTCACACAGGCTAATGGTATAGCATGTGTACAGTACCTCCCACGTGGCTTCAAGGCAAGCCACAGTCTAGATTGGAGTGCTAGCCATCGCTTAGCAACGCAACGCAACGCTCCGCCGCATTGATTTCAAGCTCGCAGCTTCTCCTGGCGTTGGTGTAGCGCAATTAGCACATCGCGGATAATTTCCGGGGTCGTTTTGGCTCCCACAGCCAACGCACATCTCGCCCGCCGGTGTCGTCTCCTCTAGTCATGGTGGGGTGCTAATGCTAATGCTAATCTTTGTGCCGATCTGCCAAGCTAACCGTCGGTGGTTTTCCACTGGCCACTTTTTCCACCTCACTGCGACTCCCTGCTTGACCACTGTATTTATAGCCCGAGCTTGCTGGCTTGTGTGTGTGTGTGTGTGTGTGTGTGTGTGTGTGTGTGTATATATGACATTTTGCGCTGCAGTCTGCCTTTGCGGTCTGTTTATCCCTGTGGCCTCTCATGTCTGTGGGGGGGCAGTTATTTTTAATTTGCTGCGATGAGTGTGTGTGTGTGTGTGTTAGGCTGTGTGTGTGTGTGTGTGTGTGTGTGTGTGTGTGTGTGTGTATTCATCTGATGCAACAAGGGAGAAGGTAGGAGGATATAGCGGAGCATAGGGTTAAGTCTCCCAGGCAAGGGAAGAGGCAGGATGTATGGACTGTCTAGTGGTGTCCATGTTGGCTCTAACTCTCACTGTCTATGCAGGCTCTAACTTACTGTCCGGGGCCATGGTACACACATTCAGACACACACACATTCAGACACACGCACATTCAGACACACGCACATTAGACACACGCACATTCAGACACACACACATTCAGACACACACACATTCAGACACACACATTCAGACATACACACATTCAGACACACACACACAGATATTCAGACACGCACACATTCAGACACACGCAAACACACATACACAAACACACACAGATATTCAGACACGCACACATTCAGAGATACACACGCACACACACACTTACACACAGTTATTCAGACACACACACAGACACACACAAACAAATACACAGTGTGTATATGTGGCGCAGGGCTCTGGCACACACATTTAGACACATCTACACACACACACACACACACACACACACACACACACACACACACACACACACACACACACACACACACACACACACAGTGTGTGTATGTGTGGTGCAGGTTCTCAGAATGGTGTTTATGTGTGGTCCGGGCTGGCGGCCGGACTGTTTATATCCCCACAGCCATCTGGGAGGCAGCCAGTCTGCCTCTGGAAGACCCTTGGGGGTGTCACGCGCTCGGCGGCAGGCAGGGGGCAGCACTGGGCACCGGAGGGCGGTGCGGCTTGTAAAGAGCTCTTGTAATGACTCGGGTTATTGTTTAATGACGAATGTCGGCCAAAGGACATGATTCACTTGCGCGGGTGTATTGAATATCACGCCGTGGCTGCCAAAATGATCCTCTGACGGAGAGAGTAATGGGATCGTTTTTATAGCTCCCTCAATGTAAAAACAGTCCAGAGAGAACGTGTCCGAGAGCAGACTACTGACAGGACACACAGGGCGGTGCTGGTCCAAACGAGGCCTGCTTTATGTTGTATACCAGTACATCTTCTCTCCCCATAGAGTCTCTCAGATAGACTCGCAGCTTGGGGTTAATAAGCCAAGGATGTAAATTATGGCTGCTCACTGCAGAAGGTGTTTTCCGTCGATCCTGTTCTTTATCTCCCCCCTCCCCCCCCCCCCCTCCCACCCCTTTAATTGAATCAGATTTAATTGTCTTTCTTTTATCGTATTTGAGTTCCCTCCCTTGACCGCGGGCCTGCTATAAATTGTCCTCGTTGTTTCTCTTCCACTTAAGCGGATCGGGATGGGGTTAGGTGGGGTGGAGTGGGGCGAAGGGGGGTGGTGACCTCTAGGGCCTGGTTGCCATTGACCCCGCCTGACCCCTGGGCTGGCCAGTAAATGACCCCCCCCCCTCCCATTTAGCTAATGAAGCTAGTGATTAGCAGCAGAGCGGGCCGGTATGGCATCGCTCTGCTGCTGTTTGTTTGGTCTGAGGGACGGTCATTTACCCTGTCGCCAAGATGGATGAGGGGGGGGGCGTGTGTGTGTCTGTGTGCTTGTGTGCTTGTTGTGTGCTTGTGAGTGTGTGTGTGTGTGTGTGTGTGTGTGTGTGCGTGCGCAGATATGTGTGACCTCCTGCATTTTGCAGGTGTGAGTGTGCCGTGAGTGTGTGGGGAGAGAAAGAGAGTGTTAAGATGCAGGCCAAGAGTGCCTCGAGCTTAAAAGCCTCCCAATATGTCGTCGCGGCGCCGGCTGCGTTGCGTTCACCCCTCCACTCAACTCCCCTCGCTGCAGATCGCTCATAACAAGCAGGCGGCGCAGCTGTGAGCCTAGCGTCGCGCTACTTGCTAGCCAGATAGATACAGCCTCGCCTGCAGCCTCAGCAGGCACTGGACCGCTGCAAGTGCTAAGCTTAATCGGAGCCAAATATCCCAGCGTTTCGGATGCTGCACACACACACACACACACACACACACACACACACACACACACACACACACACACACACACGTGTGCATATTGTCGGTCCCACTGCACTGGAGAAATGAAACTCTAATCCTGACTCCCCCACTATGTGGATTCTTGGGTTTGGGTCTGCACTGGCTGCTGGTGGTGGTGATGGAGGTGGAGGAGGAGTAGGAGGTGGTGGAGATGATGATGATGGTGGTGGTGGTGGTGGGTGCGTGGAGGAGATGATGGTGTGGTTGGTGGTGGTGGAGTTCACCAGTGGTGCACTTGACGATGAGAGCCCTAGAGTGGTGCTTCTGAGCTGGGACCGGTGTGTGTGCGTGTGTGTGTGTCATCTCGGTTGTCGTGGAGAGAAGCCAAACTCAGCTACTGTGTCATTGGAAGTATCAGCACACAACACGCACACACTCGGTCCACAGGAGAGGCTGTGGTCGTGGTGTGAGTGTGTGTGTGTGTGTGTGTGTGTGTGGTGTGTGGTGTGTGTGTGTGTTGTGGTGTGTGTGTGTGTGTGGTGTGTGTGTGTGTGTGTGTGTGTGGCACACTCATGAGTCACAAAGCTCAAGTATCTGGCATCTAATTGACGGTGCACGGTGTACAGTAATCCTGACTGATACCCCCCCACCCCACGCTTTGAGCTTTGTTCAAACTCATCGGAGCTTCCGTCGCGGCCTCGCCACTTCCCGCCCTTCCTGTGAGTCAGCAGCCCTCTCCACACTTTAAAAGGTCAGCTGACAGACGAGGAGATACCCATCATCATCATATCTCTGTGGCTCCTATTCCCGCCTCACCCGCCTCCCTCTGCTCTCCTTTTGATGCAACGGTTAAAACAATATGAACGAACGCATTCACTTTGAAGTGCTGTATCGCCACTGTGAGTGAGTTAATGTGAGATTGAAAGGTCCACGACTACACACACACACACCACACCACACACACACACACACACACACACACACACACACACACACACACACACACACACACCACACACCACACACACACACCACACCACACACACACACACACACACTCTCTCTCACACACACACACACACACACTCACTCACACACACACACACACACACACACACACACACATCAACCCATGTGTGTGTGTGTGTGTGTGTGTGATTGTGTGTGTGTGTGTGTGTGTGTGTGTGTGTGTGTGTGTGTGTGTGTGTGTGTGTGTGAGAGCGAAGTGAGTAGTGTGTGTGAGAGAGTAGTGCGTGTGTGTGGGGTAGGTGTGTGTCTGTGTGTGTGTGTGACAGAGAGTAGGTGTGTGTGTGTGTGTGTGTGTGTGTGGGTGTGTGTGAGAAGAGTAGGTGTGTGTGTGTGTGTGTGTGTGTGTGTGTGTGTGTGTGCAACCGCTCCAGGCAGACTGATGCCGGTGATAATTGTATTGACGCGATCCGTCACGAAGGGGTAAATCACCGTGGCGACCGTTTCCCCGGCTGTGTTGTTGCCTTTAATAATAAACGTTGTCGCGATGAAGATATAATGAACCGCCGCGCTCGACGCGTTCGCGGTGGCATCGATTTAATCATAAACGACCCCGGAACATCATAAACTGCCTCTGTTTCCGTGCTCGTAAAATCCTCTGATTAAATAATGACAGCAGGCCATTGTAGACATTCTCCACTATAAATAGTAGAGAATGTGAAAATAAACATGGCGTCTACGACCGCTTTAATCGTTTTAGTAGGTGCGTGGTGTGTGTGTGTGTGTGTGTGTGTTGTGTGTGTGCGTGTGCGCGTGTGCGTGTGGCGTGCGTGCGTGCGTCATATAAAAAGCTATAGTAGAACCACAGAATTGTGTGTGTGTGTGTGCGCGTCTCCTTTCTCCCCGCTACGATGTCTCTCCTCGCCGGAACCCTCGGTGGCTCCGCCTCCTTCTGTTGCACTGAGCTAGCTGCTCGTCACCCTCTTTGTGCTCTGAACGCCGAACCTTGGGACGTGGACGATTGTGTGGAACGTGACGGCAAGGCTAAGTGTTAGCGCCACGCCACGCCGCGCAAGCCAGGCAGTCCACACATCCGTGCGTCTGTCTTTTGGCAGGCGCTTTTGCATAAGCGTTAGCACTTCTGCGCCGCGGAAGTTTAAACAGGTGCGCCCTCCCACTGGACACTTAGACGAGAGGGAGAGGGAGAGAGAGAATTAAGGGATTTCTCCCGTTGTACTGACTGACCAGATAGCGAGCCTTTCCATTGAATAATGTAGAGTGCGTCGTATTCTTCCTCCCTCCCCTCATTTTTTTTCGACCTACCTCGAGACGCCTCCGGACTACATATACGAGACACTGAATAAACGGAGACAGCAGTGCAGTAGAGAGAAGTGTGTGTGTGTGTGTGTGTGTGTGTGTGTGTGTGAGAGAGGGAGAGAAAGTGTGCAGTTGTTCTGTTGTTGTTGTTGTTGTTTATTCTTCTTCTTCTACGGTGTGCTGTGGTCTCTCCGCACGAGGTGGCAGACGGGCGCATATCCCGCAAGATTTACAGCTGGCCACGCACAGTAACAGACTCAGGTTTCAATCCA